>PVHX01010270.1:0-71097 GCA_004024805.1 Geosciurus inauris | reverse complement strand
GGGAGCACAACCTGTCCCCTCGCGGCTCATGTTTCACGGGTTGGAATTCAGTCCGACGGGAAGGTGAGCACACCAGGCGCACAGCTCCCAGAGCGGCTGCCACATGGGGCCTAACTCATGCAACCCACCTGCAACCTGCTCACGGTGGGCACGGCAGGGTTCCTGCAATAGGGCCACCAAGCTCAGAGACATCAAGTGCTCTGTCCAGGCTACCCAGCCTGGTGGTGCTGAGCCCCTGCTCGAACCCTGACCCAGCCACCTTGCTGTGGTGCGTGCGGGGCACGTGGGGTGGGGTGCGCGGCAGGACGGAGGGCCCTCAGGTCACCTCGCTTTCTCCTCGCATGCCCAGGAGGAAGCTGTCTCCCCCTGCATGGCGCTGTGGCCAGGAGTGGTCTCGGTGCCCCCAGGTCCGCCTATCCTGGAATGACGCGAGGGAAGTCCAGAGCACGGAGGGACGCCTTCGCAGGAGGGATGTGGCCGGGGCATGCTGAGCACCCACTCCCGCCCTCTGCTGTGACTGGGGACTCAGCCCGATTACGCAGTGGCTCCGGTGGCCCAGGGCAGCGCAGCCTCCCTAGTGCCCTTCCTGAAGTCACAGTGTCCCCGTCCCGCATGTCCCTCTCTGTGAGGGTCCAAGCCCTGGGTGACGCTTCCTGCCTTAGAAGGCAGCTGGAGTCTCCAGTTCTGAGCCGCGTGGGCTGATGAACCGTGGCCCCTGGTGTGCTCCAGGTGAGCGGCTGCAACTGCCCTGGGCTCCACGTGCTGCCCCTGTGGCCCTGCTCCTGCAGCACCCAGGCCAGGGCTGGGGACAGGGAGGGCCCCCGGGGAGGGGCTTGCCCCTTGCATGGCATGGGCACCACCAGTGCCACCCTCTTCTAGAACAAGGGAGGGCCGCAGGCTCTGGCCACGGGTGGGAGGCTGGGACGATGTGGAGTCCCCGTCAGCAGGCCAGCCTGCCACCCTCACATCTTCCCTGTGGTTGGGTGGGGGTTTCCTGGGAGGAGGAGGAGCAGAGGACACGTCCCAGGTGGTGGCATGGACACACGGGCGCCCAGCACCCAGGCCTCGTGGTGCGACCTCAGCCTGGGCTGGCCTCCCAGGGGCCAGAGAGGCTGTTGGCGTGGAGAGGGGCAGCGGGTCTCAGCGGGCGTGTGCCCTGGGACTCTGAGCGGGACACTGCACCCTGCTGCCTGGCTCTGGGGAAGCCGGAAGCAGTCCTGGCTTCAGGGAAGCGGGCTGGGTCCCCGGGGGTTGAGAGGCCCGTGGGTGTGTGGCCCGAGTCGGGCGCGTTCTGCTCAGGAGCCTTTCTGCCACCGTGGGGCCCCAGGAGTGGGCCTCTCTGGCTCTGCCCCTGCCTCTGCCCCGTGACGGCCTCCCTGGCGGCCACCTTCTCCAGTCCTGGTGCCGCACTTTGGGGAACGTTGCCACCCCTCCCAGCTCCGGGAGTGGACGTGGGGCCAGGTGTGTCCACTGCAGCCTCAGTAGCCACAGGGAAGGGCTCGGGAAGGTGCGCTCGGCCCAGCCAGGGCTCAGAAGCATGGAGCACTTTCCTCCTGGGACTTGGAGCGTTGAGTGACGTGGGTCTGGAGACACCAGTGGCACCAGGTGGAGTGATCACGAGACCAGCACAGCGCAGGGAAGGCCCAAGAGCCGAGGAGGAGCCGGGGAGGAGCCGAGTGCTGCAGGCCTGAGGTCCACCGCAGCCAGAGCAGGGCTGCCCAACGCCCCCGGAGAGGGCTGTGGGTCCCTGGCTCAGTGCCGGGGGGTGGGGTTTGGATCTCACTGGGGATGTGACCTTGGGCATTGTGTCTGTCCCTGGCTTCTCTCTCTCTGCCAGGAGCTGAGCTGCTTCCCCTGCCATCATGTTCTGACCCACTTTAGGCCCAGAGCCATGGAGTGGGCCCACCATAGACCGAGGCCTCCAAAACTGTGAGCCCAAATTGAACTGTCCCTCCTCTACCTTGTTTTTAAGGCATTTTTGGCACAGTGACGAAAAGCAGACTGACTCCAGTGAGTGGGTTTCCATCACCTGCCTTTGGAAAGGTGCTGGTAATGCCGGCCAGGGGGACGCTGGGTCCTGTGGCTGCAAGGTGAGCTCCGGCCTGAGCCTGTGCTGAGCGGGAGTTGCACCTGCACCATCAGGTGCAGAGGCCCAGAGACAGCCACGGCAGGCAGCCACTGGGCGCTCCTGGCAGGAACCCCTAAGCTGAGGGGCCCTTGGGCTTCTGAGGGGGGACACTGCAGGTGTCCAGAGAAATGGGGAAAGACAGAAAAGATGGATTCTTGTTCTTGGACAGCATCCAAACCCTCCATTTGGTGGGAGACCCTGAGGCACTCCTGCAGGGAGCCAGGCCTCCATGCCCCAGGGCGCCTGTCCCTCCTCCATTTCCCAGCTCCAGTGTTCCCCCAGCGAAGAGGCATCAAGGTGAAGTGGAGGACCTCTGTGCAATCTTCCAAGGAATAGACTTTCTCTCCCTTCTCCAGTCTTTTCCATCAAAACCAATTAAAACTAACAACGCCCCAGTGGAGTGTCCCGACCTCTTAGGCAAGAGTAAGGCCTTCCTCTCCTGAGTTCCTGCCAGGCAAGAAACTGAGCCCTGTATCACCTGCAGGTCTTGTTGCACCTCCAGGGTTGGGAGCTGGTGAGGGGGGCCCTGCCGCTCACCAACAGGGTTCCATGGTGGCTGCTGTGCGAAGGCCGGCCTGGGGCGCTGTAGGCCTGTGTGTTTGCACAGTGGGGACCAGGCGCGCCCTGCAGATTGCTGGGTCTAAACTCTTGATGTGTCTGTGCTGCTCAGAAACTCGCCTTCCCTCCAGGCACCCAACATGCAGGCAGCGTCCTCAAGTCCTGGGCTGGAGGGGTAGGGGGCACGTCATCCTGTCTCAGGGACTGATGGAAACCACCCGCCTTCCCCCAAGGCTGGGATGGAGCTCCAGACAAGCCACCCAGTTATCATGACTTGGGGCTCAGGATGGCGAAGCCTGCCAGCAGGCTGTGGAGCTTCCGGGCCATGGAGGCCAAGTTCCAGAGCTTCCCAATAACCCCAGGACCTCTGGCTTCCTCAGACTCCATCCTGGGAACCAGGAGCTCCTCTGTTCCACGAGCAGGTTTGTGCTTTTCAATTGGTGACAGGTGGATGAGTCGACTGGGGACCTTCAGCAGAATCATAGGAAATATCCAGCAAGAGATGCGGCAGAAGAAAGATCAAGCTGCTTTAAAAGTAACTCTAGGGAAAAACGGAATTCAATAAGAACGGGAAAGACGGATGAGATGCCTGTCAGTCCGCTGGCTCTCGGGGTCGCTGAAATCCAGATGAGGAGGGAGTGCCTGGGACCATGGGGCTGGGTCTCTTGGGAAAAGAGCTGAGGAGGTTTGTGAACTGTGGAGGACAGTGGGCCGCCAAGGCATCTGAGAGGACGAAGATCCCCTGCTCTCCTTCCTGGAGCCCCTGCAGGACCCTCGGCTGAGTGGACAGGCTGCCTCTCCTCTGGATAAGACCCAGCCCACCAGGTGGGGGGACTGGGTATGAGCCACAAGGGGCCGCAGAGGCTGGAGAGGAGATGGCTGGGCTGCAAGGAGGCCCATCAGAGTTTGTAGGACAGAGTGCTGAGCACCATGCCCCTTTCGGTGCCCATTCTGACAGCTGGGAGCAGGGTGGTGCCTGTGTCCCCTGGTCCAGAGCAGAGGCTCCTGAGCCCCCTCCCCACCCTGCCCCTGCTCCGCAGCACCCAGACCGCTCTAAGGATAGCCCCACCCCTCTGCCATAGTTGATTGGTCCTGGGGTGGATGCCTGACCCAAGCAAGGCCATTAAATCCTCTCCTGAGGAGACTGATGTGGGGAGACAGAGGCGTTTGAAACAGCCTTTTCTAATGTGGCTGGAGCAGGGACAGGCATCAAACACCAGATACTGAGTTCCATGTGGACTGGGGAGCAAAAGAGGGCTGTCTACAGTGGGGAGGAGATGAAATGGATATGCTCAGAGAGCGTGAGAGTTTTAAGGATGACTTAAAGCACTCTGGTCCCTGGATCAAGCAGTTCCTGAGGCCCGTGCCTATTTCTGCTCTTCCCACTAACTTTTCCTTGAGTTCTGTGATGTCTGCAGGATCCTTTCAACTGTGATTTAGCTTTAGTGGAGTGGAGTTAGGTTTCTTTCAGATGTCACCTTACAAGGGAAGGCTCAGGCAGGGAGGCAGGAACTTGGGAGCTGCAGCTCTTCATCTGGTGGGACCCTCACCTGCCCTCCTGCCTAGATGGTGCTGCCCGCTTGGTGTTTCATTCCTTGGTGGTACCAACTCAGGCCTCGGCAGACAAAGGTGCCTCACAAAGCCTCTAGTTCAGGCCTGATGTTTCTTCCGAAATTCCAGGGCCCAGAAAAACTTTCAAAGGAAGGGCTGTAGGGTCCCTCAGGCTGGTGGACTCGGCAGATGAGAGCCCCACTGGGAGATGGCCAAGTGAACAGGTGACCTGGGGGACTTTGGAAACTGCAGCCAGATGAAGCCAGGCAGGAGACGCTGCCCAGGAGCTGCCTGCAGGGAGCAGCTCAGGCTGAGGAGTCCCTTGCACACTTGCAGGAGGCCGCGTCCAGGAGGCGACACCACTGGTTGAACAAGTCCTTGCAGTGTGAAATGCGCTCCTTCAGTGGAGCTCGACCGGAAGGTCGCACGGAGCCCGGGGAAAGACGTTCTGGAGCTGCAGGACATCTCTGCAGCGGCCTGGGCAGCGGGCCCTGTGGGGCTAGAGCTCAGCCCTCGAGACAGCTGACGTCAGGGGAGGACGGAGGCTGGAAGCCTCGACTGCCAGAGTTGGCAATGACCTTAGGGGTCACATCATCCAGCTCTTCCATTTGGCAGGCGAGGAACCTTAGTGAGATGGGAGGACATGGTGCTACAGTGTGTCAGAAAGGGGACTAGAACTCAGAGCCCCCATTTCCCACAGGACTCCTGTCTTGCTGTGCAGGTTGAACTGCACCTGCTGCCTGTCACCCCACAGCCACTGGACAGCTGCTGGTCAAAGGGAGCAGAGCCCATGGAGAGTGGGCACATGGGCTCTGCCATAGTCTGTGTGTGGACACTCTGTCGTGGTCATGGCTGGGAGCTGGGGGAGTTTTCCAATCTCCTTCAGCCTCGGCTTCTTGGCGGGAGTGAGGCTGCCGGGGGTTTAATGAGTGGTGCTCGTTGGCCCAGTCACCTCCTGCCTGAGCACCGTGGCCACTTCCAAGGACTCTGAGCTGATGCTGGCTGGGGCTCAGCTGGAGCTGCTCCCAGGCCCTGGGCCAGTGCTGATCTTCCCACCTTTGCTTCTGTCATTGAGGTAGGGCGACTCCTACTGAGATTCACGTTTGTGGCTCTGTCCCCTGGCATCTGCATTCTGCAGTCGAGCCACTCAGTGAGAGCATTTTTATCACAGGGATCATCCCTTTTCAGCTGTGGTCTTCTGTTTCTTTGCTGACACTTCCTGGGTTTCCCCTGACTTCTTGGAGAATTTCCACAGTAAATGCTTCAAAGTCTGTTGGAACATTCCAGCATTTGTGACGTTGTGGCAGTCATTAGTGTCTGCTAATTCTTCTCATGGGTGTTGAAGTTTCCTGGCTCCCCAAATGATGGGGCGTTTTGGATTGCCCCCTGGATAATAGACTTATGAGTCTTTGGTTCTTAATTAAATGAATTGAACCCAGGGCCTAACACTTGCTGGGCAAGTGCTTCTACTGCTGAGCTACATGCCCAGCTCTTTTTATTTAATTTTATAGACAGAGTCTGGCTAAGTTGCTGAGACGGGCTTGCAACTTGCCATCCTTCTGCCTCAGCCTCCCAAGTTGCTGGGATTATGGGAGTGCCCCATGGCCCCCGCCTAGGTTTTTAATCTTACGTACATTATTGATGCTTGTCTAATTAGCAGGCTCTCAACTTTGTTATGTTCCGGTCACAGTTAGGGCCAACCTTCTGAGGGTCACAGTTTCAACGCCAGGTTTCATTTTCAAAGTTCTGAGTCCGTCCTGCGTGTCTGTCATGCAGAGGCCAGCTTGGGACCTGGGAGATGGACTGTCTCAGTTCAGTCTTCACCATCGATTTTTCACAAGTGTGAGGATCAGAGCCAAACACACACCGCTTGATAACCAGCTCAGAAGTGTCTGATTCTCCTTCTCTCAGCCTCCTGGGATTTTCTGATTCCCAGGTCCTCCCCTTTGTGGTTTTGTGGCCAGAGAGCCAGCGCTATATGCAAACCTTGCTCTGCTTGTGCTTCCTGACACCAGATCTGAGGTGGGGAGGACACAGAGGAACCAGGGAGATGGGCTACCCCGCTCTCCTGGGCCCCTGCAGCTCCTGTGGAGGACGAAGACTCTCCTGCTCAGACCTGGGACTCCCAGGGGCTCTTGCTCTTCCTGAGGCTGCTGGGGCCACACTGGGGTCCCTGGAGCCTGGGGCAGGAGAGAAGGGAGGAGCGTGAAGGGGGAGCCAGAGCCCAGGGCTTCTCTAGGCTTCCCTGTCCAGCTCCCTGTCCACCTTGGGGCTACGGGCTACCTTGAGTCCGGCTGGGGGAACCTTGTGGAAGTGTCACTTGCATTGCTGGCTCAGTGGTCCTTGTAATTCTGTCTCCTTCCTCCAGCTGCCTTCTGCTGGTGCTCCACGTGCTCCTGGACCTGCATGTGCGTGGTTCACGCCGCGAGCTGGGGGAGACCGGGGAGCGTCTCCATCATACCCCAGAGCCTGGTCCGATCAGGTCTGCCTGACGCCAAGTCCACTTGCTCCTTGGGGACGCTGTGTCCTGGATGGGGGACGCTGTGTCCTGGATGTTCCGGGCGTGGGGAGGCACTGCCTCAGGGTGCCCATGCTGATCGCTAACTATGGCCACAAGGCCGGAGCCCCCACCCATCATCGCAGCACTAGGTGGAGACATGGCGCCTGCCCTGAGGCCCCGGGCTGGGAGCTCAGGAGCAGCAGGCAGATCACGCAGACTTCCGCCCGCAGATCATCAGAACCCACGCATGGGTGGCACACGGCAGGCCCCGCTGGCGCAGAGTGGGCTCTTACCCCGTCACGCTCCCTGCCATTTTGCCCCAGGAGCCCATCCCTCCTTCATGGGCTGGGGTTGCCATGGCAACGTGCCACAGGCGGGGCCGCTCAGCTCTCCTGGTTTTGGGGCAGGAAGCCCCCAGTGGCGAAGGCTGGGTCAGTCCCGTCCCCTGGCTCTCCCTCAGCTCCTGCTCTGCCCTCTGCCTTTTCCTCCTCCTGCCTCCTGTGGCCGAGTCCAAGTTTCTTCTCTTTAGGAGGCCAGTCCTGCTGGGTCAGGCCTCTCCAGTACGCCCCTGTCTTGCCACCTCTGCGGTGACCCTGTTTCTAGGTAAGGCCACATCCTGAGGTCAGGACTTCAACACCTAGTTTGGGGGACACAGTTCAACATGTAAGACCCCCGCGAACTTTCTTGCTGTGTTAGACTCTGGATTGTCCCTGGGACTTGTCTTGAGGACTGTGAGCAGCTGTCACAGCCTGCCCTGCAGATGCCCTCAGTGTGTGCCTGGGCCTTGGCCTTGCCCCTCTGGCCTCTGCCCTCCACCCTGAGGACAGTGTCCTCAGGTTGTGGGTCCTTTTCAGCCTGGGATATGGAGGAAATAAAAGACACAGTGCCCAGCAGAGCCCCGCAGGTGATAGCAGAGCTGCCGTCCACCTGCCGTCCTTGAGCAGGCGAGGAAGAGGCAGCTGCCTGTTGGCATAAGCTCCCGAGGCAGGGGGCTGTTTGTCCTGTGCCAAAGCTGACTATTACACTAATTTTCCACATAACTAATTTCCAGGGAGAGACAGACATCACATGCTGTGACAATATTCTATTATTTTAAAGTACTATTACTACTAATAAGAGCTTAATAACATCAGCTTCACCATAATTTGATCAGAGGTCCACATGGGGGTAGGCATGTGAGACCTGACTTAAAAACATCTGTGAATCATTCAAGGAATTTCTGCTGGAGACACTGGAGGCAGGGGTGGCTTGCTCTGCAAGGGGCTTCCCCAGGGGATGGAGATTTCTGGGGGTTTCTGAGTAGGCAAGTTTCCAGCTGGCCCTGGACAGGCATCCGGAGCAGGTGGCACAGCGATCCCTTCTGCTTTGTCCAGACACTGGGGCATGACACTGTTTAAGGATGACTCTCATTACTGTCACCTCTTTGGAAGGCCACCGAGTCTTGGCTTCCTGGCTCCTGGTCTCAGGAGTGCATTGGGAAGATAGGCCTTTGAATCCCAGTGCAGAGAGCCATCAAGGGGCTTGGTGTGGATGTGTAGGTGGGCTGCTGGTCCACACTGGTCTGAGTTCTGCCTCCACAATCATGGGCTCCTGAGAAAGGCTTGGGGGGAGAGGATAACTCCTCCACCCACCTGGGGCTCTCAGGCCCACAGGGCACAGAGGGGGGCTGCTGGGAGGACAGATGGGGGTCCTGGGGGCTTCCCTTCCTGAGCAGCCTAGCTCTGCTCTGGGGCTCCAGGCAAATAGGGAGCAGAACCCAAAGCCTCCTTGTGGGGTATGAGGAAGGGCTGCCAGGGTCAGGCTGGAGGAGGCTGAGGGGCCACAGGGGTGGGCACCCATAGGCTGTTAAGAGCAAGCCCAGGGCCTGTGGGGAAATTTGCAGCCCTGGCACAGCAGGACCCCCGAGTCGTCCTCGCGGGGGACGCCCCCACCTGGCCACATCCAGCCTGGCTCTGATGGCCACTGCCTCCTTCCTGGAGCCCGCTGCCCCTGCACACCTCCGAGGGAAGGCAGGCAGGTTATCTGAGGAGCTGGCAGAGCCTGCAGGGCCTCCACGTCCGTATGGTCTTGAAATTGCTGACCAAAGCTGTCAAGTGAGGCCTAGAGGTTAATCGAGTGGAAGGACAGGCTGTGGCGTTCGGCTGACCAGGAGCCGAGGGGCTGAGAGCCCCCGTGAGGACGTGGGCTCTGTCCACGTCGGCCTCCGTCTGGCTCCCAGGGCACACTGCTCAAGGGAGCTCCTCTGATGCACAGGCCAGGGCCTCGAGGGCGTCCTGTCCTCTGGGCAACCCCGTGTTCACCAGAGGACAGCGAGGGAACAAGGAACGGCTGTCCGGCAGCCAGGAAGAGGAAGTGCTGACCCAGGGGCCCCGTCCAGGACCTTCCGCCACCAAAGACTGTCCCTGGAAGCCCAGATGCAAGGCCCCTCTCCCAGGGGGAAAGCAGAGACCAAGGCCTGGCCAGTGCAGTGCAGCTGCTGCATAGGAAGAAGCAGGGCCAGGAGTCCAGACCTCTGCGGGGTCCTTGGCCTCCTGAGTCTCAGCTCCCGTGAGGTTCTACCAGGCCCAAGTCTCGGGGCCACAGTATCTGGTTCACGACTGCTTCTCCACCACACTGCCAGCCTTGCACTCGAGCAGACACGAGGGGGGTTTCTAGGGTACCTGAGGTCACCAGGCTGAGGCACAGGCAGACAGGGTGGAATGCGGGGTTGCAGCCCAGGAGCCATCTTGGTGAACCCCTCAGAGAGCTGTGGGGTGGGGGCCTGCTTGTCTCTCCTGGGCGTGGGGACCCCCTGCTCATCTCTGCTAGGGGTGGAGGGGGACCCTACTAATCTCTCCTGGGGATGGAGGCACCCTGCTTGTCTGTATTAGGGATGGAGAGTCTCTGCTCATCTCTCCTGGGCCATGGAGAGGGGTCTCTGTCATCTCTCCTAGGAATGGAGGGTCCTCACTTCTCTCTCCTGTTCTTTTCTCTTGCAGGGCACACAGCAGCCCTGGGAGCTGGGAGGGTGTTATTATTTTCCTGTAGTTGCTGGGACAGAGGACCACAGCCGCGGTAACACTGTGGTGTCCCCCACGGCTCTGGGTTCTGGATGGCAGGAGTCTGAGGCTCAGGTGTCACAGGCAGGATCCTCTGAGGCCTGGGAGACTCCTCTCCTCTCTCCGAGTCTGGTGGGCTCGCAGTGTCTTGGCTGGTAGATACATCACTCCGAGCTCCCTGGCCACAGGGCGGTCTGTCTCTGCTCTGTCCTCTCGTAAAGATACTGTCATTGGATCAGGGCTTGAACCAATGCAGCACGACATCCTCTTAACTCATGAAATCTGCAAAGACCCTGTTCCTAAGCAAGGCCACATTCTGAGGTTATGGCTGGACACAACTGTGGGATGGATGCCATTCAACCCAGTACAGGGAATAAGAGGCAGGAGCTTGGGGAGGTGGCTGTGAGTGCAGTCTGTCCCACTGGGCGGGCTCCTGGCCTCAGGCTGGGGTGCTGGAGTCAGGCCCCTGCTCTGGGGTCTCTCTGCTCTGCAGCGAGGCCCTTATGCCCCAGCTTCTGCCTGGGCCTAGGGGATGGCAGAGGGGTCCTGCCCTCTCGGGTGGAGTGGCCCTGGGCCAAGCTTCTCACCTGCCAGTGCCAGTTTGGATCATCTCATCCAAGGCTCCTCTTCGGAACTTATCAGAGAAGATCAATGGCTAATTCTCACTTGAAAGCAGTCCTTGCTAAAAACCACACTTTGAGCTTTATAGTTCTCCTTTCTGGCTTTTACGATCCAGATTAGTTTTCTTGAACTGCGGAACACAGATCGATACGGTTCAGAGGAGTGTGGCACTGGAGGCGCCTCGGCTGGGCCGCCTATCCAGTGCCGCTCACTATTTTAGACACTTAACAAGGTGCTGGTGGCTGGAGGGCCCTTGGCGACTGACAGGGCTGACAGCGGTGGAGTCGGTGAGGGAGGAAAGCTGTCTTCAACTTTTAATTGAGAGAGTGCGAAGGCCCCCGGCTCCGCAGGTGGCCTCTTCTCATTCAGCAGGAGATGTGTGTTTCTCCCAGAGCCTCAGGCACGGGCCCTGGTTGGCGAGCCTGCTGGGACCTCAGTTCCAATGTGACATCTGGGATTAAGGCCTGGTGATGCTCAGCTATCGAGCGTGCTTGGAGCATGGGCTGTGGGGACAGGGAGGGGGCCTCAAGCCTGGAGGGGCGATCACCAGGGTCTGGTTTGGGGAGATGACCTGGTGCTGCTGGGCACCCTAGTGTCTTGGGAGTGGGATGAGCTGAGAGGTGGAGGCAGCAGGTGGCGAGCTGGGTGGAGCAGCTGTTCTCAGGCTCCGATTTGACGAAGGTCAGTGCATCCTCCTGGATGCGAACCGGCCCTTGCCTGCCATTTTGACTCTGATGTTCTGTGATATCATTTCCACAGAGCAGGTGGCTTCCACAAGAATGTTCTGGAAGGCAGCTCTGGCTTCTCATGTTAAGGGTGACTCAGGACTTTAAGTCCACCTCCCTTGGGAGCTCTGGGTGGATGGAAAAGAACCTGGTGGAAAGACCCAGTTCCAGGACCCAGCTGGCTCTTCCTGATTGCCTGGGTGACCTCAGGCAAACCAGTTCCCTCCCCAGGACCCTGCTCCATCATCCGGGAGGTGCAGGCAGGAGCACCAATTGCTATCCCTTCCCTGGGGTCTTGCAGCTCATGGGCAGCCGTGGGGCACCATGGACATAACTGGTAAGTGTGAGGGCCACTGGAGAGTGTCCTCTGGTTTCAGTGTCTCTGTTGTGACCAGTGGCTTGTGTCTTGGAGGAAATATTAGTTCTCTGGAGAAGCTAAGACTCAGTAGCAAGTTCAAACTGAAGTTAGACCAGAGAAAAACCCCAACCCCAGAGAAAGTGAAGGCAGCCAGGGCTGGGGTCTCCTGTCATCAGGAGAGATGGCTCCCTGAGTTTGCTTCTGCACATGCTGTGGGCAGCCATCTTTGTGCCAGACTCAGACCTCAGCCACATAGGACAGGCATGAGGCCTGACCTATTGGGGCTCAAGACACATGGGACAAGTGTCCACTACCCTGCCTTCAGTGGCGACTCTTACATTGGCCTTGCTGGATTGCCATTTTGACACTGGGGAAACATGAGCTATTCCTGGGCAAAGCAAATGTACTGAAGAATCAGATTTGCCTTCCAGATGGGCCTGGCAGAAGCCCGTCCTCCTGCAGCGGGGGAGGAGGGAGCCACCACCACCGGCCTGGACCAGCCCTGCCCAAGACCTGCACTGGCTCCCAGGAAGCTTCTGGGCTGGGGTGGAGCTGGCAGTTTGGGAAGGGGAAGCTGGAGGCTGGTGAGCCAGGGACTCCATCGGAGCCTGGGTGCTGGGCGAATGTGGGTGGGCTGGGACCGGGAGCAGGCCAGTCTCTGCTCGGGCCCCTCTTCCTTCCCTCCAGTGCCTGGACGGCCCGGGACCTCATGCCTGTGTGAAGCTGGCTGGCTCGATGGGCTGACACCTGTGGACGTGAGCGGGCCTTCACGGCTCTTCCTGGACGGCACTGAGTCCAGGGTGGCCACAAGCTTGGCAAAATGATTTTAGGGGGAGAAACTGAGACCACTGTCCACTGCCATTGCTTACGATGGTGTAGCGGCTGTGGGCCTCGCCTGCAGGTGTGAGGTGGGTCTCCTGCTCCAGGTGCGGGGACTGGGGGGGGCCCGAACGGCCTGTGTCACCCTCTCTACGCTCCCGAAAATGGAAAACGAGGGCTCTGTCCTGGCGAGGGGACCACAGGCATCCTTCTTCAGAGAGCGCCCACCGTGACATCCCCAGAGGCCAGGGCGGGAATTTGTGCTCAGCAGCATCTCACTGGTGCCTGGAGCTTTGGGAAACGCTGAGGCTGAAAGCAGCTCAGGGGCCACCTGGTCTAGTGTCCCCAGAGGGGCCGCATGCTGGGTAGTAGAACAACTTAGACGAGCTGAGTTCCAAGGAACCTGGACGCACAGGGCAAGCAAGGGCGAGTCCCTGCTTTCTCACTGGGCTTCCCAGAGTTCCAATGAGAGCAGGAAGCATTTCCCAAGTGCCCTTGATACAGAACGTTCTCTCTGAAGATGCTGAGATGTTCAACAGGCTTAGGGGTGCTGGGCTGGCCAAGCTCACTTTGGTTTTTCTTTACTTGTTCAGCAGCCTCTCCGAAGACCTCTTGGGTCCTCTGGGCACCACCCAGACCCATGTCTGAGAAGCATGTGTGTGTGGCCTCTCTGCCCATGGAGCAGCAGACGGTGACCACACACGGACACGCAGTCACATGCTGATAAGACCTGCTGGGAAATAACTCCGAGGAAGGGACAGGAGGCTTCCAGGGAGGCTGCAGAGACGTCCTCTCCGGGTCTGTGTGAGAAGGAGCTGGTCTCGCGAGGATCAGAGAAGGCGATCTTGTTCCTGTAAGAGCCAGTGGGTACAAATGCCCAGGAGGAAAGGGGTCCCAGCGTGGCTGTTTGGGAGCATCTGAGGTGGCAGGAGCAGGTGACAGGTCAGAGGCGAGTTCGGGGCTGTCCTGTGTGGGGTTTGGAGCTGGGAAGTCCTCTGAGGGTGATGGAACCTTGGGAGGGTTTCCTGCAGGGATCCCTGTGAGCTGAGGGACGCTTGGAAGCATCTCTTGGCCACTGGGTGGCGCTGCTCCTCTCTGGATTCCTGCTTCTCAGAATGGGTTTGACCTTGACCTTGCTCCCAGGGGGGCTATTGTGGGTGTGTTAGATAATCCCTCTCATTGGGAGTTCACTACTCAGGCCTGCTGTAGGGGAGCCAGAACCTTCTGGAGAGCCCAGGCTTTGTGCTGCTGGAGGTGCGTGGATGGGGCTTTTGTGAGGGACAAAGGAGAGTAGAGCGCAGGCTGTGGCCTTTCTGCAGGAGGGCTGCATCTCCTCGCCTCCCTTGCAGCCTGGGACCCTGTGACTGAACGTGGCCAACAGGAGGTGGACTTGGAGGGAAGGGAAGGGCTCTGAGGTAGTACAGTCTTGGACTCATGGGTGCCTTTTAGGGACTGCCACTCGGTCACTGCCAGTTTAAGATCATGCCCGCCCTGAGCGAAGCCTAGGCATTTTAGTGCTGCTCGTCATGGCAGCCAGTGGGCGCTATCCTGACTGCTGTGTGTCTCCCGCCTGGCTTGTCTGAGACGGCAGAGGAGCATGGCACAGGTAGTCTCACACCTCCAGGCCACAGGGAGGCCTGATCTCCTGGTCTCACAGGCCTGGGGGGGACGTGGGGTCAGCTCCTCTGAGCCTTGGCTTCCTTGGTTGCAGGAAGGACATTGCTGTCCCTCAGTGTATGTGGAGCTCCAAGCCTGACATAGATACCAGTGTCCACAGACGCTCAAGTCCCTCTGTAAACGGGGTGGGGTTGACACATACATGGCCCTGAACACGCGGGCTCTCGATGGCCAGGTGAACAGGTCGCGATGTGTTGTTCAGGGACCAAGGACCAGAGGCGATCTGTTTTAATTAGACACGATCGTGGGCTGACAGGACGAGATGAAGCCGAGGGCCCAAGGAAGGCTGGGATGCGAGCAGGCGCGTCACTTCCCTCATGTGGGTTCAGGGTTGGGCTTGGCATGTGGTCAACTCATGTTTTACTTTTGAAAATTTGAAAACAATGTTTTGAGTAGTTTTGGTCTGAGGATGGTTGGATCTGTGGGCGGAGGTGGGGCCAGCACGTGAGTGCTGACCTCCAGGAAGTTCGAGGAGCAACAGGAAGAGAGTTGGGGGGCATCCACAGTGTTTGGAGAGCAGCAGGTGGCAGGTGAAACGGATGTGCCACACAGAGGGGGAGCATCTGTTTTTGTTGCAGTAACTGTTCTCTCTGGTGTGGGCAGGTGTTGACCCTGGGGACTCCGGGGAGGGGCAGCTGGGAGAGCTCTGTCAGGGACCTAGCCCCCAGGTCCCCGCAGGACTTCTGGAGCAGCCAGACCAGGAAGTCTTTAATCTGTCGCATACTGTTATGTCAATCACAGCTAAATGTGACTATTCCAGACCAATTAAATGCCACTTGTACTTTAATGGAGCCATTCAGTCCAATATTCTCAATTATTTTTCAAAATTTAAAAGGCACGTTAATGATTTCTGATTGGTTTTGATGAAATCTCAATTAGCTGCCAGCCTTGGAGAAGCTGGACTGTTTGTCTTCTAGGGGGCCGTGTGGGTGGGGGCAGGGGCGCCCTGGAGGGTGGTGAGGCATGGGGCGTGGCTCCTCCTCCCAGCTCGGCTCAGGAGGAAGACCACGCTCTGCTGGCCTGCAAGGCTGTGACCTGAGGGTCACACATCGTCCCAAAGGGAAGCCCTGTTGGCTGGAGCCCTCGCCTGCTCATTTCCTGGTCCACTCACATGGCGTCCACCATGGCAGTGACCCTTCCTAGGCCTGTGCAGACACCAGGATGTGTGACCTCAGGAGGACGTAGGACCATGTGTGACGTCATCAGTGCACCTGGAGGTGGGCTTCCTCTGCTACCTACATTTTGTTGGGAGGCACAGGGGGTGGCGGCTGCAGGACGTCCAGGTCAGCTTGGGGACAGGCAAGGGGCTGGGCTGGGCCCTCGAGGCAGCTAGGAGTTTACTTGGCCCCAAGGAAGGTGGCCGGGCTGCCGGGGGGAGGCTGGAGCAGGCAACAGGTCTTGGAAGGAGGGCAGGATGACGGGGGGCCAGCATGGGAGGAATGGGGACCCTGCATCAGGCCAGTGGCTCGCAGACGTTTGGGCCTCAGAAGCCCTTTGTATTCTTCCTTCAAGAGTTCGGTGTCTGAGTGACATGTTAATTGTACCTGTTGGTGGGGTGCAGCGTGCTGTTCCCAGGCGAGGACACAGCGTGCGCTGACCATTCCCTAGAGCGTCCCGGAGAGCTCTCATTCGCGCGGGTTTCTGCACAAAGATAGCAGTGGAGACATTTAAGACGCGTGTGTTTACTGACTTGTGGAGAACAGCAGCAGTAAGCCCAGGTACGTGTCCACCCGAGTAGCGCGCGTAAGCCGGTAGTTCCCAGACCTTGAGGCGCGGCCTGGCCCGCCTGTGGGGAGGGGCGCAGGGGCTCCTCTTACCAGAGGACAGCTGGGCGCTCAGAGCTGCTCCGGCCGCTGGCACCACACGCTGCCTGGCTGGGAGTCAGACGACCTGTGGCTCCACACAGATCCGCGGTCGGCAAACAGGCCTTTTGAGAGCTTTCTCGGGTGCTGGGGAAGTTCTGCTGTGATGCTGAATGAAGGGAGGCAAGGGCTGGACTCTGAAGGTCACGGCCACACGGACTCGGAAGCCCTGTGGATGCCTTTGCCTCCTTCCCATGGATTCTCACCCGTGTGTGATTTGGAGGCGCCACACGGGGGCCACTTGGAAGGTGGTGCTCCACTGTGTTGCATGGGTCCCCAGGACGTGTGTCCTTGCTCAGCTTCTTACTCCTCAGGTCTCCTCCTTCTCCCCCGGGGAGCCTTCACCCCTGGCAGCCATCAAACTCCTGCTGGTGGATCCAAGTCTCCCCAAATCCCAACCTTTGCTTGAAAGCCAGGTCACGGCAACGAACACCGTGGCTGTCTTCCTGGCCGGCACAGCTGCCCGTCACTCATTTTGGGGACGTGTCTGTTGGACGCCCAAGACTGAGCAGCCGTAGTTTGTCTCTTGGCCGCTCCTCGGAGCATAGGGTCCCGTGGCCGAGGGGCTTCTTCATCCCAGGGCTTGGGCACCCTCTTAACATTCTCTGTGCACCAGACGGCCTTGCGCTTGGTTCCCATTCAATCGTGTATGGTATTAAAATGACAAAAACTCAGGGTCAAGATTTCATAAAATGAATAACTTGGGCTGCCACAGGGAGCCCACCCCACGCTGCAGCCCTGCTCGGCCTCGGCTGCGACCTGCACCTCAGGCTCCCGCGTGTGCCCCGTGGGAGGGCGTCTGGGCCTCAGGCTCGGAGATCCAGGCTGAGGGCAGCTCTTTCAGCCTGAGGCTTCCCTGCCTGGAGCCAGTGGCCTCTGCACTCTTCCGGCTGGGAGAGACCTCAAGGGCCTCGTGAAGGCACTGGACGCTCCTCTGAAACGCCTCATGTCACTCTGCTGCAGCCCACTGGACAGAGGAGCCACCTGGGCTCCCCAAACAGGAGGACTCAAAGCAGATGGAAGGAGAAAAACAGGGTGTGGGAGCCCATGGCCACCACCTGTGTGCCTGAAGGGCTGGCTCCTGCCCACCCTGAGCCTGTCACAGGGAACTCCAGCCTGACCACCCCCGCGATGGCTTCTTTCCCTATGCCCAGGCCTCTGGCATGCCAGCTCTCACTGGCCACTGTCTGTTTCTGACTGGTCCATCTTTGCATGAGGAGCGGCTCCCTGTCCCAGCTCTCTGCACCTACTGGACGACCTACTGCACCTACTGGACGACCAGGTGGATAATGGAGCACTCAGGTCCTCCATGTCGGGAGCCTCCGCGGTCTCCAGCCTCGCTCCCCCCAGGCTCCCCTGCAGGGTTAGGTTCAGGGTGGTAGAGACCTTCCCTGAGAAGGACTCGCAGCAGCTGCTGTGGCCCAAGCCCCAGGGGACCTAATGCTGGGTGTGGGACGAGCTGAAGGGATGACGGAAGACCTGGTTTGCCTCTGACCACCTTTAAGAATGTGACCTTGGGGACATCGCTTCTCCCTTCTGGACCTCCGTGTACTCCTCTTTGTGAGAAGGGTCAGCTGGGTGTCCCTGAAACCGTCCTGTCCCCGTCATGCTGTAGCCTGGTCAGCTGTGCAGCGGGGATTTTGTTTGTAGGGTGGTGACTGACTGTCCACAGGATTCCCTCCCTCCTTGGCCCAGGAGCCGGCTGTGCCCTACTCCAGGCAGCGCTGCTCACTTGTCTGTGTGTCTCTGTCCCTCTGTCCCCGTCTCTCTGCGTATGTATATTTATTTATTTGCAATCGCATCCCATGAACACTCCTTCCCCTGGCGGTCTGGGAACGGGCACCTGCTCACTGAGGTCTAGAATTGGCATGAGGCCCCTGAACTGCTGAAGGGAAAACCCTCAGATGGCAGGTGCTTCTGGGAGGCCTCCTGTGGAAGCAGGGGACTCAGTGACCCAGGAGTTGCCACTGCGATGTTGAGCAGGTGTGGGTGGGACACTGTGGGGCAGTGGATGACGCACCCCGTGAGCCAGGTCTGGGCCTGCGTCCTGCCTGGTGTCCTCTCAGCCAGGCCACAAGGGCCTGCTCAGCACCAGAGCTGAGGCCAGCCACCAGGAGGCTTCTGCCTCCTCTCTCTGTCCCTCCCTCAGGAGCCTGTAGGTGCCTGGGTCGCCGCGTCATTCCTGTGGGGATTCTGCTGCAGTGTCCCTCTGCTGGCCTCTGTGAGGCTCAGTGGGGTTCTTTGCAGCCTGGCTTGGCTCCCTGGGGCTCAGGGCAGGGGAACTGACCTTCATTCCTGGTGAGGGAGGCTCTTCCTGGGGAGGTTCCAGATGAGCGTGTGGTCCTGGAGATGAAGGCAGTGCCCAGCTTCATGGCTATGCCAGGGTCGAGTGTCCGTGGGGCCCAGTGCTACGGCAAGCGAGGGGCTGGCTCCCGTGGACAGTGGACCCGGTGGTGGGTGGCTATCCCCCTGCTTATTCCAGCGCCGCCCCACACACTCCTGCTCATTCCCGCACCGGTCGAGCTGGGGCTCGGTTCCCTGGCTATTCGGAAACAAGTGCAGCTTCAGTTCCACGACGGTGGATGTTTTGTTTCTGAGACAGCGAATGGTTTGCTACTTCCTGAATCTCCATTTTCTGTGCCTGTTTCTGAGACACATTGTGGATTATCAGAGGCTAAACCCGGTGCTTGGAATCCTACCGGCCGGGCCCTACAGACCACTGGCTGGAGAGAGCCAGGGCCCCGAGTGCGGGCTGTTCCACCTCCTGCAGGTGGTCACCTCAGCTTTGCCTGATGCTGGTCACAGCCAGCCTGTTCCCTGGAGACAGGGGCCTTGCGTTCCCTCGTGCAGGGCCTGTTCAGGGTGAGGAATGTTTTAAGAAAAGATTAGAGTTTCAACAAAAGATTTGAAGGCTCCTAAGGCTTCCTCAGCCCAGGAGATATTTTTCTGACATGTTTAGGGGAGAAAGGTGAGATTGCAGATAAAAAACAGTGAGAGAAGATGTACAGCTCCCTTTGAAGCTCTGGAATCTACCTGGGAGGAAAAGACCAAATCCAGGCCCTCGGGCCAAGTGGGAACTGCACTTTCCTAACAGATGGATTTTTGGAACAGGGAAATGTTTTCTCTCCTTTCCATGTTAGATGGGTGACTTTCCCACTCAGAAGACCTAACTTTGATTTCCTGTTTGTAGATCTTTAAAAGGTGTCCCTGTCTCTCACTCCCCAAGTTAGAAGTTGACGCCATTGCTCGGGGAGACGGAGACGCCACGTGTCCTCCCAGGGCTGCAAGATGCTCAGATCTCAGGAAAGCGGAGCATGTAGATGCTCACGGGTGTTCCAGATGCCTCCAGATCCAGGCTTCCCAGGGGCTGAGAGGGGCCAGCTGGGCCAGGTCAGCCATCACGGGCCCCCACAGCCTCCACCTCCAGTGTCCCAGCACGGCCCCCTGCCCTGCTCTGCCCCTCGCTGTCCTCCTGCAGGATGCTCTTGAGTCAGCCTAGAGGGACCTGAGAGATGGCACAGTAGACGTCCCTCATTCTCCAAGCCTGCTCGCAGGGAGTCCACTCTCCAGGCAGCGTTTCTTCCTTGTGCACAGCTTGGCTAACAGCAGCCTCTAGCCCACCTCTGCCCGGATGTGGCCTTCAGGGCTCCCCAGACAGACCAGAGCTCCGCAAATTAACTAACAGCCACCCAGGGGCGCTGAGTCCTTTACTGAGGCTGAGCAAGACCTCAGAGCTGCTGAAGGGGCATTAATCCTCATTTTATGTGGGGAAAACAGCGAGGAAGAAAGGCATGCTTGCAATTTAATATAACTAAATGTCATCCCCCCTCCCCCACCCTGTGTTGATGCTCAATTCAGAGCCATGGGTGGGGGCTGGGGAAGGAGAGTGACCCCATCACCCGACTCATGACCCTCGCCTCCTAGTTATCATAAAACCATCTGCAGCTCCCTAGAGGGTGTTAATTTGGGTGGCTGGTGATGTATGTCTTTGATTTAGGAGCTGACATTCTGTTCAGTGTCTGCTCGGCCTGGCTTCTGCACCAGCGCAGGGACAGCGGAGGCAAAGGCAACAGCTCTTTTACAGAGTGTCCCTGCAGGTGGACCCCTCCTCCAGGATTCTTGCACTGTGGGCGTGGGGAGGTCTGGATGCACTGGGGGCAGCTGGTACATGGTGGTCTGGAGATGGGCATTCTTTGTGAATCCCCTCCAAGGGCACTGGCCACTTCCTGGGTGACTGCCACCCCATGAGCTGAGCTTGTGTACTGCGGAGGAGGTCATGTGCAGCATGGGCAGGCCCTGTCTGTGGACCCTCCCAGCCTTACCATGGGACCCTCTTGTTCCTGGGTGGAAGGGGTGCAGGAGGCCCTCCTGTGAGTGCCTTGGTGACCGACTTCTTCACCTCTAACAAGGCAGGTGGAAGTCAGATGGCCATGTGGACAGGTCATTCGAGGACAAGCAGCCTGGATAGATGGGTTGAAAGTAGGTGTGGCTTTGGGAACAAAAAGAAGCAAAAGCTTGGTCATCGTGGGGCCAGCGCTGACCCAGCCTTGTGTGGCCGTCTCCCACCACAGGAAAACATGCTCAGAGAAGTCCCCCCTCTGGCCCCAGCTTCCCCTCCGCCCTGCTTCAGGCCTGGCTTCCCTTCCTTTCTGTGGGCTTCTTTTTATTAATTTGAAAGGTAAGAGCCAAAGCGCCATGGAACTGCACCTTCTCCCCACCCCTACAGTTTATTAAAAAATCAAATGCCCAGCAAATCACTTTTATGAGCAATTAAGTGCCCTCCTGTGAGCTCTGGCGGGCTCAGCTGACAAATGGATGGGGGCTGGGCAGGGCCCCTGGTTCTCCCCACCCCATGCCCGGCTCCATGCCGGGCTCCATGCCCGCTCTGTGCCCCGCCGCTGCTCCCCTCGGTGGACGAGGTGGTGTCTCCATTTGTCAGTCTCCAGAGGAATGATGGTTTATGTTCCGGCACTGAGTGTTTTTATTTGCCAATATCTTCTCCTCTCCGAAAGAACTGTTGGTTCATAACTTCTGTTATTGCAGAATATTATTTACCGACCTCAGCGTAAGGAAACCAGCTGGGGGAGTATTTGTTTGCACGGCCCCCACCCCCATCTCTAAATAGACTTTTCTGTGGATCCAGAAGGGCGGCATCCATCAGGCTTCCCGTGGTGAGCCGGGGAAGCCGGGAAGCCGGGTGCATTCCCGTTCTCGGAGCATTTGCTCTGCATTGTGCTGTCCTGAAGATGGAGGGCTCTCATCTCCGCTGTCCAGCACCGTCACGAAGGGCCCACTTGGGTTCACCAAGCAGATGGGCCCAGGAGGCGGCTCCTAAGCTTCATTCCCTGCTGCCCTATGGACGACCAGTTCTGCCAGAGGTCGTGAACTGTCCAGTCAGTGTTGACACCTGGGCTCCTCCTTTGGAGGGTGATGTTCATCCAGGTAATGCCAAAAGCATCCTTTTCTTAAAAAATCTGAACATCAAAGCTCATATTCTGAGTCTGTTTTCCCAGAAGTTCAATTTATTTATACAAGAAGTCTTACAAGGGTCCAAATTTAAGCCATCCTCACAACAGATCCTTTACTTGAAAAAATAAAACCACAGGAGATTGAGCTCTGTGCCTGAAAATCTGAGATCTGCAGCCCAAGAGTCGTGTCACACTGAGGTGGTGGGAAGTCAATCACCAACAGCGACTCCCGGCCCCCGAAGTCCAGGGAAGGTTTGCCTCTTCATCCAAGATGCTCGTTTGTGGCCACCAGAGAGCAGCTAGAGCTGCAGGTGGGTCTCTTCCACATTGTGTCCCTGAGGCAGAGGACAGGGACCAACAGTTTGGCAGCTCAGGGACTGGCCGCTTGGGCTGTTGGACCTTGCTGGGAAGCGATGCTGTGGCCACCGTAGTGGACAAGGTCCAATTGGAAAGGATTGAATTCCATTCCAGGAGAGGAGAAAAGGTGCATGACGGGGACTCCAGGGCTGCTGCTGTTGGTGGCACAGCGGGCTTGTTCTCGTCCCCACTGAGAGCTGCTCACTGTGAATCTCGTGTCCCTCAGTCCCCAAGCACAGTGCCAGCCACTCAGTGATCATTCCACAAACACCGTGGAAGGAATAGATGGGGACACATGGGCTCCTTCCTTCCAGGTGTCCAGGTGGCTGCTGCCCTCCTGCACCTCCTTCCTGAAGACAGTGGCCGAGGCCCTGCATTGATCAGGGGGCTCTGATGTGTTACCTCTGAAGTTACTCTGTAGCCAGTTCCCCTCAGGAACATCAGAGCATTTGGGGGATTATAACATATCCTGGCTGCAGAAGCTCCTGTTCGCCATGCGCAGGCTGGGGGTGGGGCTGTGGTGTCAGTAGGGTGTGGTGTCACGCCATGCTCATCCAGTGTGATTGACATGTGTGGGCTGGGAGCCACCGCAGGCCGTGCACTCAGCTCTGGGCTCACTGAGGTTGGAGCTGGAGACCTTCTTCCTGCCTGACCCCCTTTAGCTTTAACAAAGCTTTGGAGTCCCAGGAAGAAACTGAAGTAATTGGAAGGCCCAGGAAGTCTGGGATGGATGCGGCTGGTGTTTCTGCTGCTGCTGCCTGTGATGAGCAGGCGACTGAGCCAGCAACAGACAGACCGTGGCCTGGCCTGGCTCTGAGGTAGGTGCCTGTCCAGAGCAAAGTGGGCTGGGCTCAGGGTGACCTGGAAACCCCATGGGTCCCAGCTGTGGCTGAGGAGAGGTCAGGGGCCAGGCAGCTTCTACCTTGCAGAAGTGAGAAGAACCTGACCTACCCCAGCTCCAAGACTGTCCTTCCTGTTCCTTGTCCCAATGTCTGGGCCAGCTCCTGCACTTCCTGCCTCCCTCCCTCCCACAGGCTCAGCCCTTTAGCTCTTGCTTTACTCCAGAGAACCATCCCAGGTCTTGTCTCTACCCTGCAGTGACCACCCCCTCCACTTCACATGCTGCCCTCCTGGCCCGTAGTCCCTTCCCTGTCCCCAGGCCTGCTGTGCTCCACCCCGCTGCCCCTTTCCACTAGCACTTCTTGGAGCCTGGTCCCAGAGCCTGCCACCGGGATCTTCCAGGCCCTCCTGTCCTGTCTTGGCCATTGTCTGCATGGTGAACCTCCTCCTGCCCTTCGAGTTGAGTCCCAGGGCCATGTTTCTGGTTTTGACCTTGGAGCCATGCTCCACCTAATGGACAGCTGGACATGAAACATTCTAGTAGTCTTAGCCTGCCTCCCCTGGCCCTCCATGCTGTCCTGGAGGACAGGAAAGAGGAGTAGCTAGAAACCTGTTTCTGATGCCCAGCCTTCCCCACAATCATGGAGCTTCAGAAACTTCTGGACTCAGAGACCCCCACAGGGCTGACAAGGGCTGGAGGTGGGTGTAGGGCTTGCCTGTGAGGATCCAGGTAACAAACCAGACAGGTTTGAACAATCAGAGATGGCTTCAGTGGGTGGCTGAGGGACAGGTGGGGAAAAGGCTGGAAGTAGCCCTCCCTCCTCTCCATTCAACATAGCATGTGCCCCGAAGGAAACCCCAAGCCCTGTGCCTCCTTCAACCCTGCTACAAGACCTGGGAAGGAATGCGGTTTCCCAGCGTCCCTCCCTGTTGCCTGCTTATGAGTTCCTGCTTGGGCGTCTGAGGAGGCAGAGGTGTGTGACCTCCAGGTGAAAGCCAGGACCCAGTTGGAGCCGAGGTGGGTTGGGGAGGGTGTTGGCTTCTCTGGTTGGTCCTGACCTGGAAGTGAGGATGAAGCAGGGCGGCTGTCGGAGATATGTCCAGCTCTGGCCTTTGGGGTGACAGTTATAGAAGCCACCGTCTTCCTGGACTGCTACTGGAGCTGGGAGTCTGACTTCCTGCACACCTGACCTTCAGGAGGCTGTCCCCTAGTCTGGTCACTGTGGAAAGGGGCTGGCCTTCTGGGCTGGTTATTGTGGGTAGGGGTGACCTCCTGGGCTGGTCACTGTGGATAGGGGGTGGCCTCCTGGGGTGGTCACTGTGGGTAGGGGGTGGCCTCCTGTACTGGTCACTGTAGAATGGGGTGGCTTCTTGGGCTGGCAGCTGTGTGTGGAGGTCAGAGTCTTCGTTTCTACATTGTCTCTTGGTGTATTCAGCCTCTTTGCCTCCAAATCTCAGCGTCCCTCTTTTGCCCCCAGTGGAGGGGACAGAATTCCTGACAGCCATTCAGTCCCCACCACCGACTGGGCAGCCCAGCCATCCTGAAGGCAGGCTCGGCCTGTGGCTGCCCTGCGCCTGTGCCCTGAACATGACCAACAGGTCGGCCTCTGTCAGCACGGCTGACCGCTCCGCTCTGCGGAGCAGTAAGGATGGGAGCAGATGTGCTCTGCTCCTGCTAGCTGGGCTCAGGGGCAGTGGAGAAGGACGCAGACCCCAGGGAGATGCCCTGTGAAAGCCACTGCCCAGAGTGGAGACGGGAGCCCAGGTCCCCGTGGGAGCTCAGGATTTTGTGTTTTATCATACTCTGATGGGACCAAGGGCGGGCGTGCGGCCTGGGATGTCAGCAAAGCAGACAAGTTCTCACAGCACTGCCCCAGGGAGGGCATACGGTCGGTCACCCGCCCTGCAGGCAAGAGGGGCAGGGGCACTTCTCTCTCCACTCCCCTTTCCTGGAATTTCTTTCTGCTCCACGTGCTCTTTGTGCTCTTTAGCCAACATGCGTCCGTTCCCCCTCCAAGCCCTATTTCCTGTACCCTGGGTGGCGCTTTCTTAGCTCAGATCTGACCCTGGGGCTGGTGTCCAGTCGGGGCTGGAATGGATGCATAGATAAGGGAGAGACTAGAGGCAGAGGGCAGAGAGGCAGAGAGCCCAGGCAGTGGCCAGGGCACGGGCTGCCTCTCCTGGCAGCCTTCCCGCAGGCCAGGCCCCACATTCTCTTCCTGGGATGCGCCTTCCAACCCAGGATGTTTGGTCTGGCTGTACCTTTTCCTTTCTTAAAACTCTCAGGATCCTGCCCGCCTCCAGGTCATCCTGCAGCTGCTTGAGCAGCTCAGGAGGTGCACTCTTCAGAGTAGACAGAGCTCTATATTTGGAGGACAGTTTTCATCTTGCTGCCTTGACCACTTTTATAGGCATCCTATTCTCCCCAAGAGGTGACCTTCTCCCAGGAACCCTCACGAAGGGCGCTGGGCTCCCAGCAGCCCCACAGCGTCCTCCCGCCCACTCCCTGGCCAGGAAGTAAGCTGGCAGGAATGGACGCGGGAGGAGCCACGCAGAGATGAGGATAACCGCTGGCTCATCTGGCTTGTGACGGGGCCTGAGCAGCGCCCTGTCCCGGAAGCTCCTCTCTCTGCCCCAGATGGACGACCACAGCAGAGCCTGTGTTCCTGGGGAGGGCAGACGTCCATTTGCATCAGGGAGTCATGGGGGGGTTCTGTTTGTGGGAGGTGAGGGCTTGGGGTGGGAGGTGCTGGGAATAAACGGAAGAGGAGGACGTGGCGGGATTCAGGAGAGCCCGTGTCATCACACAGGGACGCCAGCCAGGAGCCTAGTGACGGGCTGGCCGGACGCAGCGACTCGTTTCCTTTTTAAAATGTTTATCCGGCAGCTTTATGGAGACCTCGTTGGTGTGCCACACAATCCACTGCTTAAAGCATGCAGTGTGCCCTCAGAGCCACGTAACTGTCACCGCCATCCATTTACAGGGCTTCCATCGCCCCTGAGGAAACCACACCCCATCAGCGGTCTCCCCGTCTCTCCTGTTGCTTCTCCCCAGCCCCGGGCTCCACTGATGCGGCTGGCCTGCTGCGTTTGCCTGTTCTGACGTTCATCTTAGTCGGCTCGGCTGATGTGACAGAATTCCTTAGACGGGTCATTTGCAGGCAGACTTCCATTGCTCCCAGTTCTGGAGTCTGGAAACCCAAGACAGAGGCCCCAGCAGGTCAGGTGTCTTATGAGGGATCCATGGCACAGGGCTCCTTCCGCCATGTCTCCTTGTGGCGAAGGGAAGGCCCCCAGACCCCTTCATCAGGACACTGCTCCCTCTCCTGGCATCACAGCACTGGGGGTCGGGCTTCAGCATGTGGACGAGGTGGACACAGACGTAAAGGCCACAGCGACATTTCTTACAAACAGACTCTATGACGTGGGGGTCCTGCTTTCAGGAGTTAGCAATCGCGTAACGAGACAAAAAGTACAAATCAGAAGAGAAGATACACTTGCCCACATTGAAGACAAAAACAAACAGAAACAAAAAAAAGGGTCCATAGATGCCCTAAAGGAGGGAAGAGACTGCGTGGGCTGGGGGAGGAGATGGGCAGAGCTGCAGCTGCGGACGTGGTGAGAGATCCTGATCACCCAGGTCGGGCCTGGTAGAGAAATGGCCACGAGGAAGGGTCCATTCCCAGGAGAGGGCACACAAAGGAATAGGCAACCCTTCAAAAGTTCAATCTCCAGTAAAAAAAAAAAAAAAAAAAAGAAGATGTCTGGCCACACCAATCCTAGGGAAAGGCACCTGAAACAGAAATGAGAGGTTGTCTACAAACATTCAGCCAGAAAAAAGAGAAGTCTGGCAAAGTCTGGTCACTTCCCAAAGTTACTGGGCGTCTGGAGCACGGATGGCCCTGGGCTGTGCTGTGCATGGTCCCCACGCCCAGGCATCTTCTCAGGGCTGTGTGGCCGTGCATGGCCCTGCCCTGCAATGCCCCTGAGAGTGACAGCTGCCAGCTCCACTCTCCTCAGGCCTGCTCTGACAGGTGCCCCCATGGAAGCCAGAGACCGTGGGATTCCTTGATAAGGCCACCATTCCATCATGAGGTCCTCTGGAGGGCCTGGGGCTCCCAAGGCCCCACCTCTTGCACACTTGCAATGCAGTCCACAGCGCCTACCTACCAGTATTATTTTAAAAAATCAATATATTGCTCCAACTGTAATGAGGAGGAATGGGAAGAGAGTAATTTATAAGGACAGGATTTTCAGTGTTTCAACATGGATCAGCGAGACTGCAAGGGTGACGTTCCCAGGTTGAAGCAGGCATGCTGTGCTAGCTCCGTGAGGACCCCCGGGCGCAGCTCTTACAGTGTGTGCATCTCTTCACAGGGAGGAGCCAAGGTCGCCCTTGCTGACTAGGAGCTGGTGTTCACAGGGGGTCAGTGTCAGGAGCACTGTGGGCTTGTGGCACATGGAGTTAGGCTCCGGGCAGTAAGGAAGACGTGTCCTCCAGGACATGCAGCGGAGGGCAGAGGACGTGTGGTGGGCTCTGGGTTTGGGGTGGCGCCTCTTCTCCCTCGGTCCCTGCCAGGTCGTCACACTGTCTGGAGCGCAGAGTTGTCCGGGTCCAGCTTCACTAGCAACCCCGGCGGCCCTCACCTAGGACCAGGAAGGGGCTCTGGAATCTGGGACACTGGCTGGGCCTCATCCAGAGCCTCCACGCCACCTGGAGGTGGAGAAGGGAGGCCGGCCACAGATGCACTCACCTCCCTGGGCAGCAGGCGGGGCAGAGACCTCAGGTCTGAAGGTGGGGCTGACCCCAGCCCTCCCCGCTCTGAGCTCTCGGCCCTCCTCCCTCCGTCCCAGCTGGCTCCACCCAGGTTGGCAGGCAGCCTGTCTCACAGAACCCTTAATGGCCCTGCCTGTGGGCAGAGCAGGGCTGGCTCATGCATCCCACCAGGGCCTGGAGCCGCAGGCTGCTTATGGCCTGCTTTACCTGCTAGGAAACGGGGAGCCCCTGGGGTGGGCTTGCTCCAAACACACAGCCAAGGCCAGAGGGGCCAGGACAGCCTGGGTCCTGACCTCACCCTACTCTCTCCAGGGCTCATTTGCCTTCACCCACCTGAAATCTGCCAATGGCCCTGGCCCAAGAGGCCACACTGCTCAGAGCTGCCCCTTAGAGGCTGGGCTGAGAGAGAGGTCCCCGGAGGTCGTGGGGTCCACGCTCCTGCCCTTGAAGGAGGCACCTTGGAGACCAACCAGATGTCCCCAGTTTCCAGGAAGAAGGCATCATGGGTACTGGCCATGGTCAGTCAGGAATGGGAGCTCTGCTCTCTCCTGTACTCCCTCCCACCCCTCACTCAGCGTGAGCTCAGAGACCCTGTACAGTGGCCTCAGGGCCTTTCTCCTGGCAGACTCCTAGGTCATCCGGGCCAAGTGGTGGCCCTCAGAACACAGCAAAGCTCCCTCGGTGGAGGAGCCTTTGGGGACCTCCTGTCCACCCCCACCCTAGCCCCTGGGTTGTCTGAGTTGGGGCACAGGGCAGGGACCAGGCCCCACTGATTCTGTGCCGGCTTAGCGTGGCCTGGGGACTGGAGGGTGCAGGTGTGAGGAGCCTGAGGCTCGGGGTCACTGTTCCTGCACTCCTCCACCTGGCCTTGCCACACAGTGGGGCCTGAAGGCAGAGTGTGTGAGGGGCAGGGTAGGGTCCCCTCTCATGGTCCCCAGCTGAGTCTCCCCTGTGGCTTAGATCGTGATAGCTCCCTGGGCTGGGCCTCTGAGCATGTGACCCCGTCCAGGGCCCTCCTCCCTGGCTGCCTCTTGTATAGGTAATTTTTGGGGAAGGGATCTTCTGTCGCAGGGAGATGAAATCTCAGAGCCTCAAGGACAATGTCCTGTGGGCAGAAGCTTGTCCTCTTGGGGAGGCCTGGGAGCAGAACTGAAACCCTGCTCCGGGTCCAACTGCCCCAGGATCCAGGGCCATTGCCCCCATGGCTCTGGGGTCCCCCACCCTCTCCTAGGCTCTGGAGACCCCTCTTGCAGCCATGCTCTGGGGTCTTGTGCCCTCTCCTGCCACCCTCAGCCTGCTCGCATCTCTGTGGACCTTGCCCACCTCACACCCCAGTCGTCCCCTCCTCATGCCCAGGCTCTGCGCACAGTGTGCTGCCCAGGCTGCATGGCCCTGGGCACAGCAGGAGCCCTGGTTCCTCGAATGTCACTTACATGGCAAAGGGGGTTTTGTGGATGTGATTAGATGGAGATTCTTGAGACGGGAGCAGCCTGGACCACCGGGTGGGCCCAGTGCCATCCCAGGAGCCCTTATACAGAGAGGCTCACGGTGGGCCGTGGAGCAAGGCTGGAGGGAAGTGCTCTGAGGGAGGCGGGGCCACGATCAAAGGCCAGCGAGCCAGGAGAAGGGCTGGAGTGCAGGGCAGTGGCAGAGTGCTTGCCTGGTCGGGAGCAGACAGCGAAGCCTCTCCAGGGCTCTGGGAAGGAGCACGGACTGCCCCACCTTGGTTTTTTCCTGGTGTGGCGCATCTCCGATGTGCAGAACTGCAGGAGGATGACTTTGCTCCACTTGGAGCTGCGGAGTTTGCGGTGCTGTTTCCGCGGCCCCATCAAGTGCACATTTGGGGCCAGGACTTCCGCAGGACACTCCTGGCAGTTGTATTTGCTGATGTTCCTTGGAGCATTTCTCGTATCCAAGGCCAAATTCTGGGTCCTGCTCAGATGGGCAGCAGGGGTACAGGTCACTGAGAGACGCTCGCCCTGGGAGGGAACAGGCCTTAGCAGCATCTGGTTTATCTGGGTGCCACCAGGTCCCCTCTTAAGGGACAGCTTCCTATCTCTGCCCAGCAAAATCCTTCCAGCTTCCTTTGTGGTTGCCAGGAGAGGTGGGACTCGGTGACCCTGCCCTGACCTTGTTCTCTCACCCTATTTGAGGGTGTTTGCATGCCTTACACAGAATCTACACGGATGGTTCGTAAACATCCCTCCCCTCCCTGAGTCCTTTTTCCAACTCGCTCAGGCTCCTGAGGGCTTCAGGCCATTGGACCCCAGCAAGGATAAAGTTTCCGGCAGAACTCTGGACATGAGAGTAGGGAAAGGCAGCCACGACCTCCTGTAGCTGAGGATGGTGTAGACAGGACAGCAGGGCCAGGTGTGTGTGCCAGGCATGGATGGGGTGAGCACACACAAGCACACACGGTGTACCTTTGCATACATGTGCACACATATGCAAGAACCAACACTTACATGTGCTCACGTGTGTGGGTGAACACATGCATGTGGGCAAGCATGCATGTGTGTGCGCGCGAGCACACTTGTGTGTGAACGTGGCGTGTGTGCACACAGTTGCTTGCATGTCTATATCCACACACATGCACGCAAGCTCCAGCATATATGTATACACATGTCCACGTGAGTGTGTGCTTGCTTGAGCATATGTGTGTGTACGTGTATATGTATGTGTGCCCATTCAGGTGAACGTCGTGTGTGGGTACACACAGATGCATGTGAGCACAGCATGGATATGCACATGTGTTCATCTGAGTAGGTGTGTGAGCACACGTGTGCTTCAGCATACATGCATGTGCATGTGGCTATGTGCACACATTCATGCAAACACTATGCATGTGCACACTTGTGTGATTTGCACGTGTGAGCACTGGCATGCACATGTGCCTGCACGTGAGTGCGCCTGTGTGCATGTCTGTTGCTTTCAGGGATGAGCTGGGAGGTCCCCTCTCCTTATTTCCAGGCTTCCTAAAGCCTCAGCACAGCCATCCAGGAAGCATCCTGCCTTCTGGGTATGCAGATCTCCTGGGTGCACCTCTCAGTGCATCTTCCCCCAGCTGTGGCGGTGAACGCTGTCATTGTTACTCTATTTCATGGAGTCCTTACCCTAGCTAAAGAGTCTTTGAGGTCATACACTTAATGTGGTTATTCTAAAATGCTGAGCAGATGACTTATCTTGTGAAAACCCTGCTGCCCACAGGTTACCGCAAAAACAAGCCAGATCCATCTTTCGCTCTCCATTAGGTCTGAGATGCATCGATGTTGTTCTCACAGTTCACGGTTCAGGGAAGTTTACATTTGAGTCTTTTCAGAGAATGTAAAGGCAGCTGCTCCATGACAGCGAGTAGAGCTCTAAGAAATGTAAAAAACATTAAAAGTATAATGTGAAGAATTAAACCAAAGGCTTTGGGCTTATGGCAGCTAATCACTGACTCACAGGTCAACAAGGGAACAATATGATAGAACGCGCCATTTAATGCTCCATAGGTATGTGACTATGAGAACTGGCTTCTTTCCTCCAGTGTCTGGTGACGCAGACGAGGCATTATCCGCCCATGTCAAGCATATAACTGGACTCATCCTTCCCATCATTATGCCCTTCTCATGGGAGAGCTTTTGCTCCTGAGCATAGGTTGGAAACTCGTGGTCATTGGCTTGGTATCTCTGAGTGACTCAATGTATTGAGAAAGGAGTGTTGGCGGTCAGGCTGTCCTTGGACCTGAGTTCACTTAGCTGAAGCTACCTTGTCTCTCACTGGAAAGTGCTCAAGCTCAGCATGCAGATTCTGTCCTTGGGCACTCGGGAGGAGAGCAGGACTGTTGGTCTGAGACTGCAAGGAGAAGGTTTGCATGGCTGATGGCCTGAGCGGCCACCTAGGTATGAATTCAAATTAAGCCACTTGCCAGGTGAGTGGCCACTTGCTGGGTACATGGCCATCACCATCATCATTGCCATCATAATCACCATCACCACCACCATCATCACCACCATCACCCTCACCATCACCATCACATTCACCATCAGCACCACCAACCACTATCACCCTCACAGTCACCATCACCACAATCACCATCATCACGACCACCACCATCACCACCACCATCATCATCACCATCATAATGACTACCATCATCTCCATCACTATCACCATCATAACCATCACCATCATCACCATCATTATCACCATCATCACAATCACCATCATCACCATCATCATCACGACCACCATCATCACCATCACCACTATCATCACTGTCACCACCACCATCACCACCACCACCACCATCACCATCATCATGACCACCATCATCTCCATCACCATCACCATCATCACCACCACCACCATCACCATCACTGTCACCATCATCACGGCCACCATCACCATCACCACCATCATCACTGTCACCACCATCATCACCACCACCATCACCCTCACCATCATCACCATCATCACCATCACCATTGACACCATCATCATCACCATCACCACCATCATCACTGTCACCACCATCACCCTCACCACCATCACCATCATCACAATCACCATCATCATCACCATCATCATCATCACTGTCACCATCACATCGTCACCATCATCATCATCACCATCATCATCACGATCACCATCAACACTATCATCATCATCATCACCATTGCTGTCACCATCACCATCATCATCACCATCACCATCACCATCACTATCATCACGATCACCATCAACACCATCACTGTCACCATCATCATGATCGCCACCACCACCACCACCACCACCACCATCATGATATTCATGAAGCATTGCCTGGCTCAGCAGTAGCTACAGAGAGGTGTAAGGAACTATGACTATAAGAAATGAGAGGCAGCTGGATGCTCTAGGACACGATAAAGGAAATGTTAGTGTTGGCATTAGGTGCTGTTGCCAAACTCTATAATCTACAGACAAGAAGCTGAAGCCTGGAGACGCTGTGTGACCCGCCAGTGTCACACAGAGGAATCAGGATTCAAATCTGGGAAACATTGATCAAGCTCTTACCCTGGAAACCCTGAATCCCTGGAAGGGGGTGGTTTTGTGGGGTGACTGCAGAGGGCTCCAGCACCATTGGGCTGCTTTAGGTTGTGATTTTACGGGCAGTGTTTATTCAGGGGACAGATTCTAAAATGGAGAGTGTGCTGGGTTAAATATTTTGGAACATGCTCACAGATTAGCAAACAAAGAGTAGGAAGCTCTCGGGGAGAGATCTGACTATTACGAGATAGTAAATGGGATTCAGTTTCTAGCACTGAATGCTGTCAGTGGCTGGGCCGAGGCCCCGCCTGTCTGCGCAGCCCCTGAAGCTGTTCCCAGAGCACACAGATGACTGGCTGTCGGCAATCACTGTTCTAATGCTTGTCTAAATGTTTCTCATCTGGTCCTTCTCTTACTGGAGCGTTGAGAACTGTGCTGAGCAAAGCTCCCTTTAGGGCAGCAAACTCCAGGAAAGAGCTGAAGCAATTCTCAGCCCTGATGCAAGATGGATCCCCCTCCCCCTCGTTATGAAACACCTATTATCCCCTTTATCTGCAAGCGGGCAGCGTTATTTCAACCTGACAGCGAATGAGAAATGTACCACGATATAATAAAAGGACCAGAGATGCACTATTTAATGTCAGAATGACAGATGCTTCAATTAGGCAGACAGGACGATTTCTCCCCAAAATAGATAAAGATGAAATTTTTATAAGATTGTGCTGTTTGTGTTTATGGTACAGTACAGTTAGCTTTCATTACAATATAAATTAAAATAAGAACTCCTATTTCAACGGCAGCCAACCATCTTGCTAATAATATTTTAACTCAAAGCCACCATTTATTGAAGCCCTCGTCCCCTCGCTGGGGAGGAGTGGTCTTCACAGATTTCCCTCTGACATTCAGACACCCTGTTCCACCAGAGGCAAGGGGTGTGTATCCAAGTTATCATTTTGACTAGAGTTCGTGGAGATATTTTTTGATATGTAAAATTTTCTTCTGTACCTGGTCGAGGTTCGTGGTGTTCCACACAAGGTACTCAGTTGGTGATTTCAAAGGCTGGGGTGGGGTGGGGTCTGGGGAAGTGGTTTGGGATTCTACAGGATTGGACTGCTGGACTTCCCTGCCTTTGCAGATGTCACTGGCTGTAGCTCTGGGGCTCTCCACCCGGCTGAGGACTGTCCACAGCACAAATCTGGGTACGTAAGGTTAGAGTGTTTCTTTGCTTTCCTCTGACAGGCTGGGCGATTTCCTCAATCAATCCTCCGTGCTATGAAAGAAACGTTGTTGCCAGTGACCGCCAGGCACCGGTTCTAAAGCTTTATTTCCAATCGCTCCTTGGTTCTGCATTTTAGGGTTTTACATTATCCAAACAGGATGGGAACATACTGTGTTTGATAATTGGAAAAATGCACCAGCTCTGTGAAAACATTTGGAATTTCACAACCAGATGCCTGATTCCAAGGAAACAGAGGACTGAGATGACATGGGGCTTCTGCTACTAAAACGGCACAGAAGTAGCAGATGAAATGTAGCACCTCAGAGTGGCTGTGGGTGGGGGTGAGAAAGAGGGGAAGGTGAGGGGAGGGAGAAAGAGGCAGGCTCAGGGCAGAAATTAACCAAGGTCAGGACAGCTGGAGCTGCAGGTGCCTGGCATGCAATGGTGGGCGTCTGGGAAGGGTGGTGTTCAGTGGGGGGGGCGCACGGGGTGGGTGGCTGGGTCTTGGACCTGTGCAAGAGCCAGGCCTGTCAGGAAGGCCAGTGTTACCAGTGGTGGACACGGTGGGATAGTGGGCAGCTGTTGCTGCCCTAGGCCACAGGAGCTGGTCTGTGCCCAGGTTACCTGTGGGGGTGGGGTGGGGAGTGAAACTGAAAAGTGGAAACTCAGCCTAATCGCCTACGAACCTGGTGACCAAATTCATTTCACCAACGTGATTTTCATTTGAAATAATACATACATGTTTCTACAGCAGAAACCACACTCCCTGGGAATCTTAAAGCCTTGAATTCTGGAGCTTCCTCTAGATTTTTGCTCTGGAGCCTCCCTTCTGCTGGGTGCCATCCACTTGGGACCAGTCTCTCTGCTCCAGATGGACTGGCTGCCCCTGGGTCCCCAAGTTCTGCACATGTCCAGCCTCTTGGCGTCCATCCTGCGTCCCCGGCCCAGCTCAGCGCCCCGCACCTGAAGCACCCTGGTACTTGGTGGGTTCTGTGGACATGACCCGCCATCCTACTGCTGGGCTCTGTCCCAAGCTTTAAGCAGAAACTCACTTTTAATCAACTGAAACAAGGAGGACAGCCATGCGGAGGACACTTTCCATCTGGTCAGATTTTAAGGAATTAATAGCTGTTTTAAGACGCTTTCCCTCTCCACCGGGCGCCTCCTTCTCCTCGGTGAGGCTGCTGTGCTGACCTGGGAGGTGGAGTCCAGGCGCTTAAACAAAGGACTTTAATGGAGAAGATTTATCACTCCAGGCTTCTGTTCTACCGCCAGGCCCCGTGTGGAGAGGGGAGGAGGCTCCGTTTCCAAAGCTCCTTTCACAGGAGATATGAAGAGATCATTAGAACTCTGGGCGGAGGACAATAGAGAGGACAGGAGGAGGGGCAAGAATGAGCCTCCAGGGGTGAGGGATGGTGGGCTTAAGCGTCAGTGTCACCAGGCATGAGGGAGGACACAAGTGGGGCCTCACCTGTCCTCCTGCTGCACCTGCGGCCCAGGGAGGACAGGCAAGAGGGGCCCCATGGAGTCTCCTCCAACCCTGTCTCCCTCCTTTAAAGTGGTTCCTCCTCCTGCTCCCTGCCTGGTAGGAAAGTGCAGCTGCCCAGAGAGACCTGGCCATCCAGCCTGCCGGGGCCTCACAGCCAGAAGGGCAGAGTGCAGTAGTGTCCACCTGGAGTAAATAGGGCTGCCCATGGCCTCAGTTTACCCAGGGCTGAGGGGTCCTGGAATCAGGGATTTGGGGGTTAAAACTAGGAGAGGCTAGTTACCAGAGCCCCTGTGTGACACATCAGGCGATTCAAGGGACACCAGAGCCCCTGTGTGACACAAAAGCTGCCTAGAGATCACACCTCCCTCTTGCTATTCCCCCCACACATGGAGGCCACTGTGATGGTTTCTCTATTCCCAGCCTCTGTCCTACACTCACCACTCCTCTCTGAAGGGGCAAATCTCCTCCTTCCAACAGAGCTCCCCAGTCACCTCTCTTGACTTGATCCTAAAAGTATCAAGATGTCCTCAGGGGAAGGAGCAGAATCCTTCATGAAACCTGAGGGAGGACAGGGACTTTTCCAAGGCCACTTGGCCTCAGGGAGGCAGAGTGAACACCCACTGTCTCCAGGAAGAAGCCCCCGCCGCCTGGCAGGGCAGCTCAGGGTGAAGAGCCCCGCGAAGAGCACAGTGGAGAGCTGGCTGTGACCTGGGCCCACGACCTGCATCCCTGCCTGGGACCATGCTTGCCTGTGTCTCCAGGGCGAGATTGTTAAAGAGCAGTGGCCTTCCCCAATGAAGAAGAGCGTCAGCTCAGCCCTGGGCTCCATGTCCCTGTCCCCTGTCATTGCGGAGCTGACGGTGACAGGCAGGTGCTGATGGAGCCCTGGGCTGCTAAGTTGGTTCCACGTTGAATGTCCCTTCCTGGATTCCCACATGGGCTTTGCCAGGGAGAGGCCTGGTACTACCTTTGCCTCTTTAGACCGCACCAGGCTCCCACGTTGTGCCTGATGCTGGGGCGTGGCATTGAGAAGAGGGCGCTTCTGTCAGTCTTGGGAGGCAGACTTGGAGTGAGAGTGGGAGGGGCTGGCGCGGAGCCTGCCAGTGAGGATGCAACTGGAGTCTCCCTGCTTCTTGAGGAGGGCGACTTCTCAATGCTCCCTAAGGATGCAACCACTGGCCATGATGCCCATGGGTCTGGGGTCCCGGCCCTGGAAGCAGATGAGTGGGCGAATTTGAAAGTCATGCACATCAAACTAGTGTTTGGACAATCCACCTTCCAGAACAGTGAGCATCTGAGACGAGCCTGCAGAGTGCTGGGAGCAGAGGGAGTGGCTTTGGCCCAGCTCACTTCCAGCACCGGGAGGTCTGCTCCCAGAGCAGCCTGAGGACTCACAGGCCAGGTCAGAGGGTCCCAAACACCTTCTGGACCTGGAGCCCCAATATCGTCCTCCACCCCAACACAGGGATGGCTTCCACTGTAGCCAGTTCCTGGAGCTGCAATCTGCCCTGCAAAGATCAGTGTTCAAGGAGCATTTCCAAACGTCTGCTTCTGCTTTTATTTAGCTGTGTTTGCCTACGAATCAGATCTAACGATATTCTACTTAATTTCCTCTCTCAAATAGCATGATGCTTAATGTAAACCAATTACTACAATTTTGCTTTCTAAGAAATCAGGAAATGTAATCAGGGAGATGCAACTTGTTTGCTTTTCATGAAAGATCTGGCAGAGGCAGGAGGTGGCCTCGGGGGAGGTCACAACGTGGGCCAGTGGGCGTGTGTGAGAGACGTTCTGCGTGCCGCCGAGAGTGATGTGTGTGCTTGTGTGTGAGACACAGCTTCCTGGAAGACGGATGGGCCTCTGTGTGCTCCTGCACCCACCCTCTGCATGTGTCTCTGGGTGGGGTGTGTGCGTGGATCCAAACCTGCATTCAGGTCCCAGCACTGAGAAAGCTGGGGCGCTGGGCTGGAAGCCAGGGGGGACTGCTGTCCATTTACACAAACCCAGAGCATTAAGCATTTCATGGAAGGTGATCAGACACACCTTAACTCGGAAACTGAAGGGCCGCCGGAGACGTGCCCAGAGCTGAGCTTCTGGGCAATTGGCTTCCCATAAAGGTTGATTGGGCATAATAATAGACATTTTTATTTTGAGCCTCCTTCTTTTATTATAAATGATAATCATGCTCCTCCTCTGGAGAGAGGTGAGCACTCTAACATGGAGCAGTGGCCGAGAGCAGCGGAGTTGAGCTGAGCTGAGCCTGCAGGGAGGAGAGGAGGCTCCGTCCCGCTGGGTGTCCAGCTGGTCTGGGAGCCACAGACACACCCTCTCTGGGCCACCGCTGGGTCCCTGGCCATGTCTGCCTCACTGAATGAGAAATGCTCTGACAAATCACTCTCCCTGGCTCCGACTGTCCTCAGCTGGTCTCTGCTCCTGGTCTGGAGTCCCTGTGCTCTCCTGCCGGGTCCCTGCTCTTGGGAGTAGGGCTCACAGCTGTCCAGCAGCATCATGGTGGTCTCCAGCCTCAGGCCTGGCCGGGGTGGATTCTCTCTGTTCTTTCTCCTTTCCCTCCAAGTTTCCCAATCGTCCTTGACAACGCCCCCTGCCCCCAGCTTCCAGGAATGAGAGCTCAGAGGCCACCTGGAGTAGCCAGAACAGGCTGTGACCCTTACCTGGGGTGGTCCGCAGGTACTCACACCAATCCGGATGTCTTGTGCTCCACAACACAAGGTCTGCTCTGAGGAGGTCACTGCTGTTCATCCCAGGGGCTTGGGGGGCCTCACCTTTCTCTTAACCTCTCTATGGAAGTGGAATTCATATAAAATCCAATCCACTATTCCACTAAATTAAAAAGTTAATTGCTTTTCTGGTTGACCAAAGAAAAGGGGTGGGGCATGATGTTTTGAGGGATGTGTACAGTGCGCAGTGGCCAAATCAAGCCACAGGCATGCGTGTCGCCCCCTGAAGCACGCCACTCGGTGGCACAGTGTGCGTTCACCATGCTGGTGGCCCCAGCTTGCTGTAGTTTTAAACCTTGTCACCACCCCAGAAGAGCCCTGCCCATTCACGACTTGTCTTAAGGTATGGATCCCTTCCTTTGAAAGCTGAATTTTGGGGCGCTCAGGTTGTAGCTCAGCGGTAGACTGCTTGCCTAGCATGTGTGACGCGCTGGGTTCAATCCTCAGCACCACATAAAAGTAAATACACAAAATAAAGATGTTGTGTCTATCCACAACTTAAAAAAAATTATAAAAAAAAGAAAAAAAAGCTGAATTTTGCCTGTTCTTCCCTTTGTACCTTCTGTTTAACTCTGTGGCTGTGACCAAAAGACTTGAGATGAACAACTTTGAGGAGGGAAATTTGTTTTGGTTCATGGTTCAGAGGTTCAGTCCATGGTTGGCTGACTGCATTGCTCCAGGCCTGAGGTGAGGCAGAATGTCATGGTAGAGGGGTGTGTGGCCGGGGAAGCAGCCTTCAGTTCAGGAAGCCGGGAAGGAGGGAGGGGGAGAGAGGGAGGGAGGAGGAGAGAAGGAGGGAGAGGGAGAGAGGGAGGGAGATAAACCCAAAAGACATCCCCAGTGACCCACCTCCTCCAGCCATAGGCCACCTGCCTAGTCACCACCCACTATAGTTAGTCCTTTAAAGTCGTTAATACAGCAAATGGATTAATCTGCGGATTAGTTCCAGCTCCACAGTCGAATCATTTCCCCTCTGAACATTCCCTCGTGGTCTCACGCACCAGCTTCCAGGGCCATAGCCACGGCCCCTTCCCGCCTGGCCCGACTGAGCTCCCTGCACTCACTCTAGGCTGCACCTGGTTGGAAGCCGCACACACAGCTGTAGGTTTTCTGCTGAAGGTCTGCCTGGGGTCCCTGAGAGGGGGCTTCCCTGGGAAATGCTGTGTAGATGGCACCTGGGGCACTGGTGAGAGTGGGGTCAGAGCTTTCGGCCCTGCCCACGTGGGTCCACCTCTCCCTCTGGGCAGGGCTGTGGAGCCCTGAGGGCTGCCTAGGAAGTGGAGGCAGAGCAGCTGAGGCGTCAGGGTGATTTTCATGAGAACTGAAGAGCCGGATCCAGTCAGCGGAGTGCTGGGAACCTTCTAGACCGTGGCCAGCTCTCGTTGCGGTGCTGGCAGCCCAGTGGAAGAGCCTGTGCCTGCCTGGCAGACAGCAGTGCTCTAGCAGGCTGCCCTCCCGGCCCCTGCTGAGGAGGCCGAGGTCAGCAGCGTCCTCCTCTGCGTGGTTGCTGCCACCCCTAGGGAACCTGGGCCTTTGCATGTGGCCAGCAGCTCAGCCTGCGACTCCTCTGCCTTTAGACAGGGCTGTCTGGCCAGACCTGCTCCCAGGCTGTGCTCAGAAATGCCCACCCGGGGGCTGGGATTGTGGCTCCGTGGTAGAACGCTTGCCTCACATGCGTGAGGCACCGGGTTCGATCCTCAGCACCACATAAAAATAAATAAAATAAAGATACTGTGTCCATCTACAACTAAAAAAATATTAAAAAAAAAAAAAGAAATGCCCACCCGGACTCCGCCTCCCTCCACCCCAACCCTGTTCCAGATCAGACCTTGAAACTGGAGGCAGAACTCTCTCCTCTGAGCTGCTTGGTGCTGTTGTCCCAGGGATGCCAGGAAAGCCAGGTCAGCTGCCATGTTAACAAGCCTCTCCCAGAGGCAGGTGCCTGGCCAGTGGCTGGGGACCATGGGCAAGGCCCAGCTGAGGGCCCCAGTGGCTAGTGCCTGCCTGCTTAGGAAAGTGGCTGAGATTTGCCTGCAAGGGGATGGGTGTAAGGCACCCTGAAGGAGGGTCCTTGGGGGCTGCTGGAGGAGGGTACTCTGGGCTCCCAAGTCAGCCCCCAAGCTGGCGTGAGGCTACAGGAGGCCAGGTGTACATTCTGACCACCCACCTTTTCCTTCTACCCTTCACTGTCCCAGAACCTCCCTCTGGGGCCAGGAGACTGGGGCCTCCCCACAGCACTGTCCCAGCAGGCACTGGGCTCCGTGGCCAATGTCTTCTTCCCCACATACAAAGCCCTAGGATTCCACTTCAAAACCAAACAAAATCTCCCCCTTGGAAGAAAATGAAGCCATTTGGCCTCCGTGCTGGGGAGAGCTCGCTGGCAGGGATCTCCTTGATTGCTCCTGTCACATCTCCCGGCGGACACTGCCTGGGCCCGTCCAGCCACGGTCTTTTGGGGAAAACCAGCAGTGTCTATTCAGAATGGACATTATTTTCTTGTCACTGGTTGTTCATTTGATATGATTGTGGGACCTGTGAGTCACAGGTTCGACCTCACAAGCCATCAAGGAGAATCAAGCTCACTACTTACGAAAGACTCAGATCATACAAAACTCCCCGGGCTGTTCGGGATGGTCATCTAGCTGCTGCCGCTCCTGATCAAAGTGTGCATATTTAGAATATTTGTATTCTGTGATCCTGTGTCTTATTTTATCCCTCGAGTATTGAGCCATTTCTGTGGCATGTGCTGGAGCAAAGTGCAAGCGAGCCTCCGGATCTGGGCTCTGAGGGCTGCATGAGTCTCAGGTGCTGGTGAGCAGGGACTGGACCGGGCTTCGGAGAGCAGGCCAGGCCCCTTGCAGCTGCATGACTTGGGACAAGTCACAGGGGACAGCTTTTGGTGGCTACCACCCATGTGAGCATCACCCAGACAAGACCCCAGGGCTTCAACACCCCGGCCTGGGTGCATGGAGGCACCATCTGCCTCTTGGCCTCAGGAGCCCTGGAAGAGCTGGGAGAGCTTTCCTGGGCCTGGCTGTGGTCCCTGGTCTGCTGAAGGGCTGTGAGGCCACTCTGCTCACTGGCCCCTCTGTCATGGTGACATGTCTTTGTGGATCCTGGCTGAGATGGGGGAGAATGCCTGGGGTTTGCAGGTCCTTCCAGGGGACCAAGGCCAGCAGCAGTCTTCAGTGTCAGCTTGATTGATGGGAGCGACGATGGAAGCACCGGCGTCTCCTGCCCCCACACGGTGCTCCCAGGGAGGCCTGAGCCAGGTCGGGTCTCAGCGCCCACTCTTCCATCACCCACACCTGCCATCCCCGCTCCACAGGCTGCTCCTGAGGGGCTGCCTGGGCCCTGCACCTCTGCCCTGCAAGGTACCTGTGCTCCTCTGGAGGCCACCAGGTCCCGCCCTCCTGAGGCCTCCCCTCCCTGACAGCCTCCAGCTCAGCCTGCCTCCTTCTCTGTCCCTCTCTAGTGACCTCACTAGGTCCTGTGGTCAGCAGGATAATGAACCCCAAGATGTTCATCTTAATTACCTGAATCTATACAAACGAACTTGCCTTACAAAGACGGGGCCATGTGACCCTGGTCTGCCTGGGTGGGCCTGGGTCACACGAGGGTCCTGGGCAGGTGAAGGAGGATCAAGGGTGAGGAGGGGATGGAGGAAGGCTCCCGGGAGAGGCTCTCCCTGGGCTGCTGCTCCCAGCCAAGGCCCCGTGGAGAAACTTCTGGGGCATTGCTGTCACCGCAGCGGCTGGGGAGGTGAGGACTGCTGCCCGGGGCCAGGCACAGCCAGCAGGATGTTAGCCCAGCAGGAGGAGGGCGAGGGACATGGTTGCTGATTCTAAATGCTTGGTGGGTTGCCACAGGGGAGAGGGGAGTTGTGCTGTGGCTTCTGAGGGGACAGAGCTAATGCCATGGCTGGAGATGTGGAGACAAATCCAGAGCTTTCTGACTGGGTAGATCCTGGAAGTGTGCTGGATGGGCTGGGGTACCCCTCTGCCCCCCATGCCTCAGTTTCCTCGCCTGTAAAATGGGGTGATGGCAGGGAGCTGTGAACTGGCAAGGAGACACTTTTTGCCCAAAGCTTTCACCTCTGTGCCAGGGACAAGACCAGAGACAAAGACCGCCATTCCTTCTGGACTCAGGGTCCCCATCTATCAGATGAGGGCACAGCTCTGGGAGGGAGGTTTTGTGACATATCTCATGAAGGATACAAGTGTCTCATCATAGGGATGATTTTTGTGTGTGCTGGGGATTGGACCAAGGCACTCGGCCACTGAGCTACATCCCCTATTTATTTATAATGGGACGAGGTCTTGCCAAGTTGCTCAGGCTGGCCTTGAACTTTCCATCTCCTGGCGACGACCTCAGGAGCGGTGAGGTATCTGTGGCTGCAAGCACCTGGGCACAGCTGGTTGGCCCGGTAGAGCGGCACTGGCTGCTCACGTTCCCTCCGGCACCACTGCAGGGTGGCACAGCTGGGGCTGGGAAAGTCACAAAGGCCACCAGCTGCGAGTGTGCTACGCAGGCCCTCCCTGCTCTGCCGCTGTCCAGACCCCGCTCTCCTAGTCTCTGTCGCGTCTAGAACCTGTTCTCCCTCTGCTCCCATGATGAGGACACTCGGCGGGGGCTTCCCCGGGCGGCCACACGCTGCGGCATACCTTGTGACCTCTGGGGCTGAGGATGCCTGTCCTTCCTAAGGCATGGGGGTGCAGGGGACCTGGGACCTTGCCCCATGAGAGGCTGGACCCCCAGGCACCATGGAAGGCTGCAGGAAGACCCCGGAGGGTCTCCACGTGTCGGCCATGAGCAGGGCAGTAGGGAAGCTGGGAGGGAAGCCGGCAGGCACGTCAGCACAGCAGAGCAGGCCCTCCTGCCCAGCTGGGAGGTGCCCAGAGGTGCTGCGGGTGGACAGGGGAGCCTGTCACTTGTACTGAAGCGAGAGAGGGAAATTGCGGCTTTTCTTTCAGTTTTCACTATTTTCCCCTCAGAACCGTCAGGCCAAGGCACGTGTGCGTGGGGCGTGGTGGCACCGAGCTGGACGTGCCCAGCTCCAAGGGCCGTCTCTGGTCTTCGTAGAGAAAAGATGGATTCCGGAGTCCTTGTGGCCCTGGTCCCCTAGCCTGGTCGGGTCCGGCCTTCCCCACCGCCTGCCGACTGAGGAGCTGACCCCAGGCTGGAGCACTGAATCCTGCTCCATCACCGGGCTCCTCGGAAACTAAGAGGCTCGGAGGTCCCCACCCGCCCACGTCCTCCCCTGCTGTCTTTGCAACCGAGTGCATGGGGACGCCATGTTCCTTGTGCCAGAGGCCCGCCTGCAGCCTTGGAGAGGACCTGTCCTTGCCAGCCGTGCTTCCCTACACCTGTGACTCCCAGGCCGCAGCTCAGGGACGGTCCCCGGCCCCAGGCTCACACTTCACAGGGTCCTGGATGCAGCGCTGCGGATTCTGCATCAGGGCCCGTGCACCCTCCCTCCCTCCCGGCCCTCCTCAGGCCACCTCCCTGGGCTGAGGACAGGTCTCTCTCCATTCCTCTCCAGGCCTTTCTTCATACCGCAGCCACGGTGACCCTCCCAAGGACAGCTACGCTGCGCCTGTCTGACTCCCCTGCAGTGGTTCTGCTGACGGTGGTCCTCGCTTGTTGATTGCAAGGTCCTGGCTGCCCGTCCCAGCGCAGCTCCTGCACAGGCACGGTGCTGGCCCCTCCTCCAGGCCCTGCCGACGAAGGCCCTTTCTGCATGGCCCTGCCCAGGCCTCCAACCCAGGCCCCACTCTGGGTGAACCCCAGTTTTCACAGTCCCCACCTACGAGGGCCCCACAGGCCACCCACGGGCCTCCGCCATGAGCTGACTTCCGGCACCAGAGCTCTCTGCTGGGACAGCTCCCTCACCACTCCCTCCTGCCTGAGCTCTGCACCTGGGGGGCCTTTGCACCCCTTCCTCCCTCCTCCCGGCCACGTCTGAGGCTGCCCACTGGGCTGCCCCGATGCCTAAGTCCAGGGAGAGGCTCCTGTGAGTTTTGCAGAGAGTCGCTCTCCTGCCCCTGGCTGCCCCTCAGGCTGCTGGCCCACCCAGCCCAGCTCCAGCCTCCGGGTGCTCCATACCTGGGGGCAGCTGTGGGGCCAGGGCCTTGCAGGTCTCCAGAGGCTCCTGTGGGTGGAGCGGCCCCCAGGCTCTGAAGGTCAGCCACATGCTTGGAATATCTGCCAGCTCCACCCTCTGCACTGCCCTTGAGTAGCTACTTACATACATCTCCTGAATCTAGAAACTTCCTTTGAAGCCTGTGTGTAAGATGAAACCCAGACTTGGGATGTCACCTTATTTCTGTGAACAACAACAACAAACCCTTGCAGCTGTCCTGGGATGGATGGCCTGCCCTCCTCTCCCGCCTCCAGGTGGCTGCGGTGGCTGTGTCCCTGATGCTGCCAAGGCCTCCTTAGGGAAGCTGGCTGCTGTCCTGACTCCCCATCACGCAGTTCCCGGTGAGAGCCTGGGGTGGTGGAGAGGCCAGCCGCGTCTGCTCCTGCCCACACATTGGGCCCCCTCCACGTTGCCGCGGGAGTCAGCAGTTCATCTTTCCTAAGTCTCAGGACAGATTAGCACTAGGTCCTGGAAGAGCCAACGCAAGCCTGTCTTGCAATGTTTGGTTAATTATTCGTGCAAATTGCTTTCATCCACAGGGTGGTGGTCTGGGAAGGTTGCCCAGGCAAAACTGACTGGGAAGTCCAGTCAGTGCTCTCTGCCCTTTCTGAAGCTTTCTTCAGGTTCTGGTCCAGTGCACATTCTCTCTCAGCTGAGCTCTTCAGAGTCTGCCTGTGCCTGGTGAAGGACCCCAGCCAGGGGGTGTTGCACAGGCTGTGCACTGCACCAGGCTACCTGGCTGATTCTAGCCCTTCCTTGCCTTGCTCAATTCTGGGCTCTCCAGAGGCTGTGTGCCCAGAGGAGGGCACTCTTTTCTAAGATGCCAGAGCACCCAGCTGGTGGTGAATGATCAGATGGCCCCGCCCAGCTCTCCTCTCCCCAGCCGTCTGCCTGTGTTTGCTGCTGTCCTGGTGGTCGTCATGGTTTGACTATGAGTCCCTGAGAAGCTCCTGCGGCAGCGTTCAGAGGAGGAAGGGTCAGAGGGCGAGAACCGTGAGCTCGTGAGTGAGTTAACCCACTGTGGGTGGTGAGTGTAGACAGGCGGCATGGCTGCCTGGGGAGTCCTGGGGGCCTGGCCTTGGGGGCTACTTCTTGTCCCTGGCTTCTCTTTCTCTGTTTCCCAGCCCCCAAGAGCCGAGCAGCTTTGGTACATTGGGTCCTTCCGCCCTGATGCCCTGCCTCCCTCAGGCCCAGAGCAATGGAGACAGCCATCTGGACTGAGCCTCTGAAACCATGAGCCCCCACGACTCCTCCTCTGAGTCGTTCGAGGCAAAAGCTAACACAGTGGTGTCCTCCCTGTGGCCTCTGGCTGGCCCTGTTTCTCTCCGGGGCCGGCTTCTCCCTGGCTGTTCCCCAGCCGCTCTTTCCCCAGATTTCAGCTTCCCAGTTTCCTGGTCCTGATTTGGCAGGAAAGGAATGGACAGGATGCGGCCTGGGGAGGGAGCAGGAAGCTGGCCCTGCGGAGTGTGGCTGGTTGCCGCTGGGTGGGCCAGGAGCCCTGGAGCTTTCCCTGGGGAGGCAGCGGCTCCCCAGCCCTCATCTGCTCCCCAAGCCCCGCCCACGTTCTTCCCATAGACAAGCCTGTGACTCTGCCCCCCAAGTCTCCCGGGGTCGTGGGGTGTACCACACACCCTGCTCCTTCCTTCCAGCTGGGAATGTTCTAGTCCTGCCACTTGCTGGCTGAGTGGATGTGGCCCATCAGCTTTCCAGAAACTTCCTGCCCGTGCTTGTCAAGCACGGGCAGTGGGCGCTCCACTGTGTGCCTTCAGAGGCAGAGCTGAGGTGCAGAGCCAGGCGGACCTTAGACCATTCCCCAAAGTCCCGTGAGCGGGTTGTCCGTCCTGAGTGACTCCGGAGGCTGTTGGTGGCCGACAGCCTGACCCCGCAGGAAAAAGCCACTTAATGGCACCTCCAAACCACACCCCGGGACCACAGCACGAGTGTCCACAGCTTTCCTTTTTCAAAAAGGCCAATACTGTCCTGGGTTGGGGATGCCCGAGGGGTCACTGACTGCCCTGTGTGCAGGACAGACGGTTTGGGGATCCGAGGGCAGCCAGCCTTCTCTCCCGCCCAGAGTCCCATCTGCCCCTGCTTCTGTGTTGTGCCTCAACCCACCAGCTCTGTGACCTGCGGTGACTTCCCTGCCCCCTCTGAGCCTTTCAACAGTAAAACCCAAACGACGGGGCTTTCACGCTAACACACCACAAAGTAGGTGGATTAAAATGACAGGCGTTTATTCTCTTGCAGTGCTGGGGGCCCAAGTCTGAAGTCCAGGCATGGCAGGTGCTCCCTCCAGAGCTCTGGGCAGGGTCCCCGCCCTTCCAGCTCCTGTGTCTCAGGCATCCTTGGCTGGTGGCCACATCACTGCAGCCTCTGCCTGTGTTCACCTGGCTCCTCCCTGGGTGTCCCTATCCTCTTCTTACGAAGTCACCCAAGGATCTCCTCATCGAGCCATGCCTGCGAAGACCCTGGCACAGGTCCTGGGGGTGAGGGCTTTGGCACGTCCTTTTTGGGGAGACAGTTCAATCCATAACAAGCCCCTGCCTCCCGGGCTGCTGGGGACAGGGAAGCTGGCAAACACTGAGTGCACGGCAAGCCCTCGTCCTCCCAGGGAGGGATCAGGGCTGAGAGACCCTCCTCTCTGTCTGCAGCCAGCGCCAGCTGTGACAGTTCAAGTGAGGGAGGGTTTGCTCCTGGCAGGGGCTGGGGGCTCCTCCCACCTGACTCAGCCGCCCTGCCCTTACCCTGCAGGTGGAGCCAGGTCTGTGCCCTCCTCAGTTCCCGTGAGGGTCAGTCGCCCTGCTGGACTCGGGTGCAGGACAGCTGTGGGCTTCCATCCTGTTTGCGTGAGAAGGCAGCTTTGTGGCAGCTGGGGTGCCTTGCTCATGGGAGGAGTGCATGCCATTACCTGGGCAGGTGTGCACGGAGCATGCGCCGTCCTGCTGCGGCGCACCATCTGCCTGCCAGGACGAGGCCCCGTGGGAAGAGCTTGCTGCAGGAAGAAGCAGATTCTGTGTCATTGTGGGCATCACTGCTGCCCAGCTCGGGGCAGGGAAAGCCCGCTGCACCCCTCGGGAGCTTCTCCACCTCGTTGCATGTTTACGAGGCCCCGCATATGTGCAGACAGGCTGCCGAGGACGGAGCCACGCTGAGCGCCTGACCACAAAGCCCTCGCCTGGGCCCCGGAGCAGAGTGTGAGCAGAGGCTGGCCAGCGTGGCTGAGCGAGAGGTCAGCGCCTTCCCCTCGGCCCTGCCCCGGCCAGCAGCCCCTCCCGGGGGTGACCAAGCTGTGGGTCCCCACTTTCCTCTCTCCTCCAGGTGAGTGAGTATCTGCAGGAGCATCTCTGGGCTTCTGAGGTCGCTCCATTAAGTGGAACACCTTTAATCTGGCTCATTTCGCAGCCATTCATTTTAATCATGCAAAGGTCACCTGTCACTGCACAAATGTTAGACTTAATTTGTTTTCCTGATGCGCATCCTACTGGCGATAATTTGGCCGAATTTTTAGTCATTTGCCAGTGGGAGCTGCAGGGGAGAGGGGGCCACAGACAGCAGAGGTGGGGACCTCAGCAGTCTGCTGGACACCTGCTGGACAGCGGGGGGCTTGGGGAAAGGTCTTCTGGGGACATGGAGTCCCACGAGCTGTGTCTTTTCACCCAGAATCTGTAGCTGCACAGGGAGCACCTGGATTTGGAGCCAGGAGTCCCGGGTTCGAGGCCAGTTGCTCTCTGATTTAGGTGTCAGTTACCTGGCCTGAGACCGGCCCTTGGTGTCCTTGCCGTCTCCTCTGAGCGAGGAGGCAGGCATGGCCTCCTGCTCCTCCTGGGTCCTGCTGCTCACATTGCTCGGATCCTGGAAGTTTCCAAGCTGAAGGCTGCAGGGGAGGCCCTGAGACCTCTCGGCAAGCTCACGTGCTTCCCAGACCTGACCAAGCTGGCAGCAGGTCCGGGGAGACCCAGAGGCTCAGCCAGCATCGCAGAGGCAGTGGCCTCTCCCGTCTGCCTCCAGGTGGAACTGTATGCCTTGCTCTCCATCCTGTCTCTTGGCCTCCAGGAGAAGTGGCCCTTGTCAGTGCCCTGAGCTTCTGTGTGCTTCCGGACATCTGCGTCCAGACTGCAGGCAGAGCTTCTGTTGCGAGCTGCGGTGGGGAACATTTCTTCTCTACCAAGGGCCACTGTGTCCTTCTGTGTGCCGCCCCAGGGCCAGCAGCCACTCGTCCAGAACGCGGCTTATCTGTTCCTCCCATGCAGGCCCCAGCCCTGTTGCCGAGTTCACTCAGTGCTCTGCACATCACCTTCCTCTCCACATCCCCAAGGGGTTGGCCTCCAGGCCCCACCGAATGCCTCCCAGGCCCCTCCCCAGCACCTCCTCCTCTCTGCCACGGCACGGGCCTCTTCATGTCTGGCCAGAACCTGGAGTTCCTCTTTACCGGTTGCTGGTATGAGAGCTAGGGTCATTGTCCACTTCCACAGCTATCATAGAAGACCTCGGGTGGGGACGTTTCCAACCAACAGAAACTTACTCCTCGCAGTTCTGGAGGTTGGAAGTCCAAGATCCAGGTACCAGCTCCTGGCGAGGGCCTGCCTACGCCTTCACCCCACGTGCATGCCGGGTCCGTATGGGGCAGAATGTGGCGGGTGAGGAGGAGCAGGAGGTGTGTGCCCTTTCACAGCAGCCTCAGTCCCACGCTGGAGGACAGAGCCCTGTGGTCCAAGTGCCTCCCTGAGGTCCCACTTACCAACACTGCCACAGTATCCACTGGGTCACCTTGGAGGGGAGCAGAACTCAGACCACTGTGGTCAGCCCTTCTCTCCCTACCTGGCCATGAGCTCCATGGTGAGGAGGCTTCTGCTCACCACCAGGTCCCCTACTCAGGTCAACAGCCAGCTGTGCCTGAGCAGAGAGGGCAGTGGCTCTTCTGTGGCTGTGGCTGGCTTCTCCCCTCTGTTCCTGCCTCCTCCTAGCACAGACGGCACTGCTAGAACAACAGGCTGGTGGTAGCCACTGGGAGCCCTGGCTGGGGCTCAGGTAGCCCCTGTGCTAGCTCAACCCCCGCAGAACCTGTGTGTGCTGTCCATCTTACAGAGGATGGACTAGGGTCTCGGGAGGTGGAGTGACTGCCCAGGTCACCAGCTCTGCATCCTGTGCTGACCCAGCCCAGGCTTGCAGGCACTGCGCCTCCCCTGCCTGGTACATGGGAGGGAATCCTCCACCCCAGAGCCTCCGGCAGCCCTTCTGCACATGTCATCGGAGGTCTAGGGGCCTCAGCTGGAAGTTCAGCCCAGACCTGCCTCCCTACCCTCCTGCCTCCCACCTGCAGGGAGCCTGCCCCCTCCCTTAGTGACCCTAGTGCCCTCTGGGCTTCTCTTCGGGGACCTCCCCCCCTGGCTCCTTCTCAGTGTCCTGGAACCACCCAGACAGTTCTGTGCTCACACCACTCTCCCCCGCAGGGCCTTGCTGACCGCCCAGCAAGGAGCTGCTGTCCACCCACCTTCAAGTTCCACCTCCTCCTCACCCACGGCGCGCCCATGAGGTTGCTTGGCGATCTTGAAACAGGGCCTCAGTGGTGTTGGAGACGTTGCTCGTTGATGCAGGGCTGCCTGTGTTTCTCCTTGGCCTCCACCCTCTTCCTGCTGTCCGGCACTGCTCTGGCAGGCACGAGGTCCGGGTGAAGGGTCAGTGCGTGAGCTGAGGAGTCACTGAGGAGGGCTGAGAGGCGCTGGGCAGGGTGCCACACGGGCCCGAGAGTGCTCCTGAGAGCTAACGTCCCACAAGCCCACAGGGCCTTCTCCAAGGCCCTGCTGGTCGAGGGTCACTCCTGGTCATGGGGGACTGAACTCAGGGAGATAAACTGGGCAGGGCGCCTCTCCCGCTTCCGTCCACGCTTCTCCCTCCTGCCCAGCTCAGCAGTAGTTGGGTCCACTCCAGCTGGAGCACTTCCTGGGTGTCAGGCTCCATCAGGGTGATCACCAGTAAAGAGAGGGGCTCCAACAGTGTGGGTTCCCATCCCAGTGAGGTGCTCGGCTTGCGACCCAGGGCCAGGCACCTGGCCTCTCTGAGCCCCCTGTTAGAGGGGTTGGAGGAAGCTTCGTTCCTCCCTCGAGGGGGAATTCTCTTCTTCCTTGTTTGGGATGAAGTGCCGTGCCTGCACGGGCAGGTGGCTAGGGTCGGGCGTCTGTCAAGCTGTGGCCCTCAGATCCCAGGATGTGACAAGCGACTACCTTCAGACGGGTGGCTTCCGTAGCCTTGAGCCCAGCATGTGACTCAGCTTTTCACCCCTGTGGCCAGCACCCAAGAAGACCAACGCAGGGGAGGAAGGGGTTATTTGGGCTCAGGTTTCAGAGGTTCAGTCTGTGGTCGGTCAGTTCTATCGCTTTGGGCCTGAAGTGGGGCAGGACATCATGAGGAAGGGCATGGCGGAGGACGGTTGCAGCCAGGAAGGAGAGAGAGGAAGGGCTGCCGGGAAGACGTACAGTCCAGGGAAGCCCCAGCTCCCACCAGGCAGCGCGTTCCAACCAGGGTGGACCATGAGGCCACAGCTCTCCACCCAGTCACTTCTCCAGAGGTTCCTGCATTAGCACAGGAGACTTGGAGACACCTCACATCCAGACCATAGAGATAATCTCCTCCATGTTGGGTCCTTCCCACAGCTGAGCAGGCTTAGCATGTCTGTGTGTGTCGGGACCTGTGGGCTCAGTACCCTGGAGGAGGGAGAGGACAGTCCAACGAGCCACTCAGGTGACGCCTCCTGAAGGACCCAGGAGCCTGACTCCCAGGAGACTCATCTTCCTGTCCCCTTCATCACGCTCCTCGCCTCCTGCCTGGGTAGTCTGTGTCCTGAGTCTGCAGCCAGGAGTGAAGGGTCAGTGCGTGAGCTGAGGAGATGAGCATGGACCTTGCTCTCCTCGGGCGGGACGGTGGAGCAGAAGGCAGGCAGATCGATAAAAGCTGTCGCTATGAATGGAGTGTGGTCCTGCTGGAGGCAGCAAACGGTCCAATCAAAGGATTTATCTTGCTGACAAACCGAATGTGAGATCAATTCTGCACCTCTCAGAAGTGAGTCGACGGCATAATTCTCCCACTGGGTGACACCTGCTGAATATAAATTAACTCAAGTAGGCAGATGTGGCTGATAAAAGTCCCTTTCCCAAGTGCTGAGATGACATCAAAATGGCTTTGATTTTCTCCCTTGCAGCGATCGAAATCTTGTAGGGAGCGTCCATCAGGCGGCTGGACAGCTGGGCATGCCCTGCCTCAGTCTCCCTACCTGTCCCCAAGTCTTTCCCATATTTCTTGGTGTCCATCAAATCAATACCAAGTATTTCTGTGCTGCGATGGGGTCTTGACCGCAGGCTGATGAGTGTGCCGATGAGCCTCCGGGTACCAAGTGTCAGATGATGGCTTGTTTCCGGGGCTGGGCTGGCGCGTCTGCCTTGGCCTGGGTGGGAAGCTTTCTAGCTCCAGAGCGGGGACCATGTGGGGGTTGGGAGCAGAGTAAACCCAGCAGGGAGGCTTTGCCTGGCTCTGAGGCTTTGGGGTGCATGGTTGTGCTGGCTGCCTGGCCTCCTGGCAGGGAGCTTCCTTTTGTCATGAGAGATGGAGTCTTTCAAGAATAACCCGTGGGCTCAGGCTTGTAAATGCCTCCACAGCACCAGCCTTTAATTAGCTGTACTTTGCCACCAGGGACCTGCCACTTTGTAGGCTGAAAATGACATGTTGGAGTCACTGAAAACAAGAGCCAAGTGCAACTACTGACGAGGGTACTGGAGCCAGAAGGCCTGGGGTCACCCTGCGCAGAGCCAGGGAGGATCAGCCCAGCCCAGGAGAGGCCGGGCCAGGCCGAGGTCACTAACGGCGAATGCACAAAACAGAATCCCAGATCTGCAGGAGCCATGTCCACCGTGTGTGGATCTGCATCCCAGATTGTCAGCTCCCTATCCTTGGGAACAGAGGCACACATGTGGGACGTCCCACACATGCAAACTTCTGCAGAGGACGGTCACCAGCAGTGAAGAATTGCTCCTGGCACCACCTCTAACCCTCCCTCCACCAGTGCCAATGGATCAGCCAGCTAATTGGAGCTTGGAGACGGGATTGGTGCGGCCCGCCTGCCTTTGTAGGGTTTCTGGGTGCGGGTCTGAGATGGCATCTTGAGGTTTGACTTGTGTTTCCCTGGCAACCAGTGACATCTAGTCTTGTCCTTATTGGCTGTGCGTGTGGTGTGTCTCCTTTGGAGAGTCTATTCAATTCTTTGCCCATTTAAAAAAAGACACGTTTTAATTTTTAGGGCTGTTTAGGTTCACTGCAAAGTCAGGTGGAAGGCCCAGAGGTTCCCCACATGCCCCCTTTCCCACACAGCACAGCCCCTGCCAGAGCTGCCCGTCACTCACAACTGGTGGACCTGTGTGGACACGTCCAAAGTCCAGGTCTACAGTTCATATTAGGGTTTGTTTTCTTTTAAACTTGCAATAAAATTTATGTTTTCAAATTTATTTGCCATATATATATATATATTTTATATTTTATTTTTTAAGGTGTGACATGATGTCTTGGTAAGTATGTGTATAGTGAACTATTCCTAAGTTATTTAAACTAACATATCTATCACCTTCTGTCTGTCTCTTTTTTTGTGCCAGGTAAGAGCCCCTGAGATCTGTTCCTTTGCTCATTCTCTGTCTGCAGTACGAGGTCACTCACGGTAGCCCCCTTTGTTACCTGTGACAGCAAACCTGTCCCCCTGGACCTCCTTCTTTGTGTCCTTGCCCTCCCTGACCCTCACAGACACCATGCCATGCTCTCTTTCGGTGTGTGGCTTTGGACAGTAGGTTCTACTGCTGAGGGAGATCACACAGCTTCCTTCTTTCTGCATCTGGCTCATTGCGCTTAGCACAGTGTCCTCCAGGTTGATCGGGGCTGCTGCAGACAATCGTGTCTTCTTCTTTTCCAGATTGAACAATATTTCATGGCATGTAGACAGCAGAAGTTGTGGGCACTGGGGTTGTTCCCCCATCCTGGATGTTGTGCATAATGCTGTGGGGAACACGGTGGTGCAGACGGCACCTCCAGCTCCCTGCCTCTTCTGCACCCAAGGAGGGACTGTTGGCTTGTGTGCTGGTTTTATGAATGTTCTTAGGAGGCTCCATGCCTATCCGCAGTGGCTGTGGTAGCCTGCACTCCCACCGAGGGCCCACAAATTCCTCCTCTCCACACCTCGCCCACACTTGCGGTCTCTTGGCTTCTCCACCCCAGCCACCCTCACCGGCCCAGCTCCATGTCTCACTGTGGCTTCCTTCTCTGATGGTAGTGCATCGAGCACCTCTTCACATGTCTGTCTTTTCACACCCTCAACAGTGTGTTTTGCAGAGAAGTTCTAACTTTAACGAAATCTAGTTAGATCCATTCTTTCGAGGATCCTGCCTTTGATGCATTATTTTCTTAGAGTTCAAGAGTTTTCATTTTTCATTTGGCCTGTGATCCACCTTTAAATTAATTTTGTAAAAGATGCAAACTCTGTGTCTAAATCATTTTTTTTTCAACGTGGATGTCCACGTGTTCTAGCACATTTGTTGAAAAGATAAGCTTTGCTCTTCATATTACCCGTGTTCCTTGGTCAAAGGGGGCTTGACTGTGGGGGACGTGCTGGGGAGTGATACTGGCCAAATGATGTTGTTGTGTTGAGCATGACGTGCATGCACAAATATGCCACAATAAATTCCACCAGTGTGTATGACTATAATGTACCAATAAAAATGTGGGGGAAAAATAAAAGATGGCTTGACTGTGCATGTGTGGGTCCCTTTCTGTCCCTCTGCTCTGTCCCACTGATCTCCTTACTACCTTCACCGACACCACACTGTCTTAATTACCATAGATGAGGTCAAGCGGGCTCTTGTTCTTCTTTAGTACTGAGTTGGCTCTCCCGGGTCTTTTGCATCTGCATGTAAGTGTTAGAGTCAGTTTGTTGATACCCACAGAAAGACTGGGATTTTGACTGGAAGTACGTTGACCTGTAGAGAAAGTTGGGAAGAACTAATGTCTTGACAATACAGAGTCATCCTATCCATGAGCATGTGTTATGGTTTAGATCTTAGGTGTCCCCCAGAAGCTCATGCATGAGGCAATGAAAGAAAGTTCAAAGGCAGAATGATTGGGTTATGAGAGTCTTAATCTAATCAGTGCATTAATCCCATGATAGGGGTTAACTGGATGATAACTATGGCAGGTGGGGTGGGGCTGGAGAAGGTGGGTCCCTGTTCCTTTGGGGTTTATATTTTTGTCCTTGTTGAGCAGAGCTCTCTCTCTGCTTCTTGGTCACACCCAGACCTGCTTTCCTCTGCCACGTTCTTCCACTATGATGTCCTGCCTCCCTGAGGAATAGAGTTGGCCATTTATGGACTGAGACTTCTGAAACTATGAGCCTCCAAATAAACTTTTCTTCCTTTAAATTGTTCTTGTCAGATCCTTTGTTTACACTGGCAAAAAAGCTGACTAAAACAACATGGGATAATTTTCCAGTTACTTAGTTGGTATATTTTGCTTGAATTTTATAGTCTCCCTTATACAGATATTAAACATATTTTTTTTTAGAATTCTACCTAAGTATTTTATTTTTCAGGGGTGCTACTATGAATGGTATCTTGAGTTTGCTTGTTTTTTTCGTTGATACATAGGAGAGCTATTGGCTTTTGTATATTTACCTTGTATCCTGCCACCTTACTATGATCGCTTATTAGTTCTGGAGGATTTTTTTTGCTGATTTTTAAAAAAATAATTCTATCTAAAAGCAAAGGCAGATTTGGTTTTTCCTTCTCAGGTGGCATACCTTTTATTTAATTTTCTTGTCCCATTGCATTAGCTAGAACTTCCAGGGGTATTGGAAAGAGTGCTGAGGGGGATGTCTCTGCCTTCCTGATCATAGCAGGGAATCTTCCAGTTCCCACCATTAAAGGTGACATTATCTGTAGGTCTACTAGCTTTATAAATAGTCTTCATCAAGTTGAAGTGCTTCACTTCCATTCATAGTTTTAAAAAATCATATATGTGTATTAGTTTTGTCAAATGCTTTCCCCACATCTATCGATATAAACATGTAATTTTTCTTTTTTAGCCTGTTAATGTGATAAATTATGTTAACTGATTTTTCAAATGGTGACCCAGTCTTGCATACCTAAAATACATCCCAAGAGGTCATGGGTATACTTTTTTTTTTCATAGTTGGATTTGATTATATAATATTTTGTTTAGGAGTTTTGCATTTATGTTTATGAAAGATATTAGTAATAATTTTCTTACAATGTTTTTGTTTAGTTTTGGTATTAGAGTATTGCTATCATTTCTTCCTTAAATGTTTGATAGAACTTACCTGTGAACCCATCTGGGCCTGGTATGTTCTATTTTGAACAGCTATCAATTGTTGATGCAATTTCTTTAATAGGCGTAGGCTTATTTCAATTGTCTATTTCTTCTTTTGTAAGTTTTGGCAGATCATGTCTTTCAAGGAGGTGGTGTATTTCATCAAGTTTTCTAGTGTGTGAATATAGAGTTAGTTGTTCATGGTATTCATTTATTACCATTCTTTGAATGTCCAAATTGATGGTTCTGCAGTGAGGTCCCTCTTTTATTTCTGATATTAGTAATCTGTGCCTTCTTTTTCTTTTAGATGCCTGACTAGAGGCAGGTTATGTTGTTAGTCTTTGACAAGGACCAGCTTCTCGTTGCATTGATTTTCTTTATAAACTTCCTCTTTTCAGTTTTATTAATTTTGTTCTTATTTTAAATTCTTTTCTTCTGCTTAATTTGAAGTTAATTTTTTCTTCCCTTTCATAGAACACTTATTTTTATATCTTCCTTTTAATCTCATATCAGCATGCTGTGCCATCAATTTCCCTCTCACTACTGCATTCACTTCCTTCTGGACATTTCAAGAAGCCGTATTTTCATTTGCTTCAAAATACTTTCCAATTTCTCTTGAGAGTCCTTCTTTGACCCACGTATTATTTAAAAGTGTGTTAGGAATATGGAAAAGAAACACTTTCATTTTATCTTCACTTGCTCTTGCTGTAGTGCTCTTCATTTACGTAGACCTGAGCTTCTGACCTACTCATTTTTCTTCCCTACAAAGAACCTCTTCTGACATATCTTGCAAGGTAGGTCTCCTGGCAACAGAGTCCCTCAGTTTTTGTATGTCTGAGAAAAACCTTATTTCCTATTCACTTTTGAAGGATAATTTTACAGGACAAGAACTCCAGACTGCTTTTTTTTTTTTTTTTCTCAGCACACTATTTCACTGTGATCTTGGCTTGCCTGTTTTTTGAGAAATTAAATGTAATTCTTTGCTCCTCTAGGTAAGCATTTCCTCCACCCCCAATTTTTTCAAGATTTCTTTTTAAAAAAATCTTTGATTGTATGAAGTCTGAATTTGATATGCATTGATGTAGTTTTTTTGGTATTTATCCTGCATGGTATTCTTTGAGATTTCAGGATCTGTGGTTTAGTGTCTAATATTAATTTGGGGGAAATTCTCAGTCATTGTTATTTCAAATATTTCTTTTATTTGTTTTGCTCTTTCTGATATTCCCATTAGGAATATACCTTACACTTTTTGTGGTTTTCCAACAGTTCTTGTATGATATGAGGATGATGATGAAGATGATGATGTTAATGATTTTTCTACTTCTCTTTGTTTTTCTCTTTGATTTTCAGGTTTGGAAGTTTCTATTGACATATTCTTAAGCTTGTAGATTCTTTCCTCAGTCATATTCAGTATACTAATGTGCCCATCAAATATATTCTTCATTTATGTTACTGTGTTTTTGATTGTTAGCATTTATTTTTAATTTTTTTCTTAGAATTCTCACCTCTCGGCTTATGTTACCCATCTGTTCTGGAATATTATCTACTTTTTCTGTCAGAGTCCTTAGCATGATAAACAGTTGTTTAAATCCCAGTCTGTTAACTTCAAAACCCCTGTCATATCTGAGTCTGGTTCTGATGCTTCCTCTGTTTTATTGAATCATTTGTTTGCTTTTCAGTAAGCCTCAAATTTTTTTTTCCTGTTGGAAGATAGACATAAGATTCATCACATGTTTTCTTACAGCAGAAATAGTTTTATTTCTTACGTTTATGTCTTTGATTTATTCAAGTTAACTTTTGCAAGCAACATGTGGTAGAGGTTAAATTTTATTTTCTTACATGTGAATATCCAGTTTTTCCACGAACATTTGTTGAAAAAACAAACCTTTCTCCAATTAAATGGTCTCAGTATTCTTGTTGAAATTAATTGACCAAAAATAAGTAGATTATATCTGGACTGTCATTTCTGTTCCATTGATGTATCTCTCTATACTATGCTAGTGCCGCGCTATCTTGTTTACTCTAGGTTTCTGGTAAGTTTTGCAATAGGAAAGTCTTGCCACCTTTCCCTTCTTTTTAAATTATTGTTTTGGCTATTCATGTTCCCTGAATTTTCATATGAATATTAGTTTCATCCTTCAATTTTTTAAAAAAAATGGTGATTGAGATTTTTATAAGGGTTGCATCATATCTATATATCCATTGGGAGATTATTGGCATCTTGATAATATTTAGTCTTTGGATTCATGAATATGGGATGACTTTCCATTTATTTCATTTTTTTCAATGATGTTTTGTAGTTTTCAGTATAAAATTCTTACACTTCTTTTATTAAATTTACTGCAAAGTATTTTATTATTTTGAGGATATTATACATGGAATTGTCATCTTAATTGTCATTTTGGATCGTTCATTGCTAGTATGTAGCACTACCATTGGATTTTGCATATCAATTATGATGTAGTTGATGTTTGACCTTGTACCCTGCCGCCTTGTTCATTTTGCTTTAGCTCTAATTGCCAATTGTGAGTGTTTTGTGTATTTCTTAGGATTTTCAATATGCAAAAACCATGTCATCTTCATATAGAGATGGTTTTACTTCTTCTTTTCCAATCTGGATGACTTTATCATTCTTTTCTGCCTGATTGCCACAGCTAGACCCTCAGAGTTTGATAGAAGTTTGATACAGAGTTTGATAGAAGTTTCGAGAGTGGCGTTCCTTGTCTTTTTGTACGCAGGTTTCATTTGCTGTTCACTGTTGGTTGAGGGCCTGGACATGGTGTGGTTGATGTCCATTGTGGGTCATTTCCAGTAGAATGATATCCCTACAGGATGTTAATACTTCTGTCCCCAAGCTGGCTAGCTAGTTCCAGCTGCTTCCAGTGCTTCTAGAGTCCTGTTGCTCTGATTCTAGAGCTAGATTTGCCTCCGGCTCCCCACGCAGGCATGGATCTTTCAAACTCACCTCCCTCCACTGTGTGAGAGTGCTGTCGTCACCCTTTAAAGCGATCCTGGGACATAAGATGATGGGACATGGGTGCTCTTGTGAAAGCTGATTGCCTGTGCTCACATCCCATTGGCTAGAGCTCAGTCATCTGACCCCACAGAGATACAAGGAGGCTGGAAATATGTGCCCCACGATGGAGCCCACGTCGCCTCTCCCCTGCATTCCTTCAGGACCTTCCTGGTGACCCTGCCAATCTGGAGCTCTCCCTGCTCTAAGGGAGCAGCCAGCCAGAGCCCTCTGGTGCAGGCTCATAGCCGCTGCATCTAACAGCCTCTCCTGCCTCACTCACGGCTGTGTAACCTGCACCGTGACCCCAGGCCCAGGGACAGGATGCGGGTGCATTTTGAAAGTAGAATGTCCTGGTAGGTTCGATGTGGGGTAAGTGACAGGCAGGAATTCAGGGCAACCCCAAGGCTTCTGTTCCAGTACCTGGAAGATCAGGGTGGGGGGGCAGTTGTTGGCTGGGATGGAAAGGAGGGTGGATGAGCCCTTGTGACGTGCTAAGGATCGAAATGCTTCTCAGAAACCCCAGGCGAGGAGTGGGTCTGGAGTTCATGGGAGAGGTCAGGCAGGGGATAGTGATCTGCAGCACCGCAGAGCTGTCAAGTCAAGGCGTGCCATGGGCGAGATCAGGACGTGACAGATGGCATTCATTGAGCAAACCCATGTGCCAGGCACCGCCTTGAGTTCTTCCCATGCATCAGCCCATTCAGCGTGCTCTCCACCCTGGATAGGAGATCGTCTCCTCTGCCCCCTGCTCACAGATGGGGACACTGAGGCACAGAGAGCTCCATAGCTTAGCTGAAGCCCCTGCAGCTGGTCACTGTTGGCCCCTCTATGACTCGTGGAAATTCAGTTGCACAGGAACAGTGTGGAGAGGGGACACTTATGAGGCGGTCAGGTGGTTACCTCTGTGCTCCGGAAAGGACCGATGTGCCAGGGGCGGGTTGGTTACCTCCCAGGGGAGCACCTGGCGGAGGATTCACCTGACCTCCTTTGGTCTCTGCATGCCCCCTTGGCTTCGTCATCATGTGGCCCAGAGGCCCTCGCCAGGTGCCAGGCCCTGATACTGGGCTTCCCAGCCTGCAGAACCCAGGGCCCAGGAAGCCTTACTTCTATAATTTACCAGCGGGTGGCATTGTTACAGCAGCAGACACCAGACCAAGATGGGGGGCTCTGAATCCAGACTGAGGACTTCTGAGCACCTGAGGGGTGGCCACCAGCCTCCAGCCAGGGAACAGCCAGGCCCTCAGTCCCACAAGGAGACGCCAGCCCACCTGGGGCATCTAGTCCTGGCTCGGTCGGTGCCCAGGGAGGCAGGCACAGGGAGCGCTGGTGGCCCTCTCTGGGTGGCCCTCTCTGGGCGGCCCTTTCTGGCATGCCTGGGTTATTTCCTTTGCTCCTTTCAAGCAGCACTGGCAGCTCCTGTCACGTGGGCTTTGCAGTCTGTGGGCTTCCCCTGGACGCTGTGCTGCTGGTGAACTATCAGCGCAGGTGTGGACTCAGCTCGCACAGGACTCGAAGCTCAGCCGCTCGGCCGCTCCTTCCACACCTTCAAGAGGTGAGGGAGGTGGGTAGAGCTGGCTTTGGGCTTTGGGGGTACAGCCCCCTTGGGTCTCTTAAAGGAGGAAGATGGACCGTGGTCTTTCTCATGTGCTGAAGGCCAGGCTTGCCCCAGGGCACCACGTGTGTGTGGGTGAATGGCCCAGTGCATGCTGGGAGCAGCTCTGAGGACTCTGTTGGGGCTACTTCTTCTCCCGTGACCGTGCTCACCTCCATGTCCAGTTGAAGGAGGAAAACCTTTGCTCCTATGGGTTCACAGAGGGTGATCAAGGGCACCTTGAGGTGGGGTCAGCCAAGCCTCGCCAGGCATGGGACAGACAGGTTGGCAGACCAGGTACCCGTCCTCAGGGGGCTAGCATGCCCACAGGGACAGGAGATAAACGGCTGGGCCGGCCCAGGAAGGAGCTGGGGACAGCCAGAGGAAGGCCACGCAGGAGATAGACAAGGTAGCCTGAGGCTGAGGAGGGGGTTCCTTAGGGTGATTGGCAAGGGCTCCTCTGGTGGCCACACCGGAGCCTCAGGATCCATGCTGGGGGCTGCAGGAGGGGTGGCCAGCCCGAGGGCACTACCCGTCCTCTCTGAGCTGCTCTGTCCTGTCACCCTGCCAGTCTCTGGAGCAGCAGAGGGAACACTGTGGAGCCGGGCAGGACGAACTGTCCTCTCTGTCCCTGCTGTCCCCCCAAGGTCAGTACCACTCACCCCCCTTCTCTCCATGTCCTCGAGTCAGGCCTGTCCTGCCAGCTCAGCGCCAGACCCTTTCCTCAGAAGGAAAGCTTTTCTTGAACATTCTAAATTCTCTAGAAATTTAAATATGGTTGAGGAGGAAAGATCAACCCAAGCACATGATTCTCCTGGGAGATGTGTTGGGCCCAGAGCACAAGGTCGGACAGAGGGTCTGAGTCCGGAGCCCTGGGACGCTCCTGCTGCCCCTGGCTCTGTGGGCCTCTGGCTTCTGTGCTGCGCAGCTCCTGGCCCTGGGGGGTGGGGGTTCCAGTCACTCCACCAACCCTGGAGGGGCTCTGGTCACCCCCTCCACCCTGTTGGTGAGGGAGGATCTCCTGCCCTGACTAGCAGGAGATGGCTGAGCCCATGCCCCGTGACGGACAGACAGTAGTTTGAGTCACATGGACTCACAGCTGGGGAGGAGGACATATCATGGCTTCCTGGTTCCTGAACCCTGCCTACGCTGTCCTGCTAACCCATCTTGTGCATGGGCTTCTCTCTTCACCAAGCTCCTGGTGGCCCAGGGAGGCCTGGCTGGGTCCCTGGCTCTGTGTGAAGCCTCCCCACTTAAACTCCCTCTCCGCTCCCCACAGAGCACTCGCTTCCCGCCCAGTGAAGTGGCCCGAGTCCTCGAAACAGCCTCACAGTGCTCTGTGCACCCTCAGGGGTCCCTGGGCCTCCACAAGGACTGGGGGCATCTCTAGAGGCAAGCCTCATGCTGGACACTGGATTCCAGAGCATCATGGCCATGAGTCTCCCCCGGGACCAGACCACGAGCTCAGGGGATGGGATGTCTTTGGTCTCAGCCTGGAGCTCAGGGCTGGCCAGGTTTGCAGAGAAGTTGATGCAAAGGACTGTGGTGCTTATCTTGGCTCTGCTGCTGGCTGGCCTGTAACCTCGGCCACTAGCTGTCCTCTGAGCCTCTCTCTCTTCTCTTCAAAGCAGTAGCATGAGCTCAGAAGTCTCGAGGTCCCTTCCAGCCCTGTGATTCTAGATTCTGTGCAGGCCCTTGCGGTAGCCATGTTTTCTGGGACTCTGTTCTGATATCGCATGACCCTCCATGTGGATTCCGATCTCACTGATCATCCTATGGGGTGAGGGGGTTGAGAGGGATGAGGCAGGAGGGAGCATTCGCATTTGGATGCGTCCTGACGGGTGCTTGCCCAGGGTGTGAATTTCTGAGTCCCATTTTTGCCTGCCCTTTGAACCGGAAGTTGGTCATCGCCTTGGGCAGCCTTGTGAACACAGCTCAGTTGCTCTGAGGGCTGGCACGGCTGCAGCCCTCCACCACAAACCTTCTATTGATTGTTCTCCGTTATGGCAATGCGGGGCTTTCCTTCTTGTGTTCTTCCCGTGATTAAAAGGGAGAGTTGCTGGAAACTAAAGGAAGCTTTATTGTTTTTTTCCTAAATCAATGTTGCTGCTTTATATAAAACCAAAAGGGTAGAAAAATAATGGTTCTGCAAACATTTTTATTTGCCCACTTAAGCTGACCTCTAGGGACCCATGCATCCCAGCCCTTAGAAGTCAGCTGTCTCCAAGACTTGTTTGCAAGAAGTTTCTGGGGAAAACTTTTTAATAAAGGACATGTGGAGTAAGACCCATTCAATTTCCTCATTATACATGGAAAGTAACTGCTGCTCGCTGCATAGCTTTCTTTTTTGCCTCGGGTCTTTTTACGGATGGATTTAAATCAAAGCCTGCACAAGAGAGAAGAAAAGCTTTGTGCTCACTTTGCTGAGAGTGGCTTGCAACAAATTAGAAAGAAATGAAATATACCCACAATACTAGTGCCTTTGTCTGGTCCCGGCACCGGCAATTACATCATTTTGCTGCTCATGCAGGTGGAATCGCCTTCCAGAGCTGGATCATTTTGTTTGCTTACTTTGACTGAGATTCAAGTTTGGGTCCAACACAGATCTCAGAAAGAACCTGCACCAGCCCCTAGGTCTGTAATGGTTTGTACCAGTCAGGATGAAGACTCGGGTGAGCAAGGCCCGAGAGGCCATTCTGGTTCCAACATCTGAGCAAGTGCTGACCCTGAACTTATATGGCCTTCAAACCAGGAGCGTCCTGAAGAGTCAGCTGTCCTAGCCACCCCACCCAGTGTACGGGATTGACAGCCGGCGCATTGTGCCAAGCAATTTCATGCAATGCTTTTAGAATTGGTTTGTGGGGAGTTCGTTCAATCCTACAGCTCATCTGACTATGCAGAGACTGACCCTCAGGACAGGCAACAGCTGGGGACAGATGGGGAGACTGGCTTCCTCCTAGTGGGTTGTATGGGGCGGGGCAGGAGCGTAACAGATTCCTTCACCTGCTGTGGATTGAAATGTCCCTTCCCTGATTTGTATGTTGAAGTCCTGACCCCCAGAGCCTCAGGTGTGACCTTTGGGTCAGGGCTTGGAGGATGCAATTGGTTAAGATGAGGAGGTCATTTGCAGCAGGGTGGCTGGGTCCTTGTGAATGGACCAGGGGTCCTGGTGAAAAGGGGAATTTAGGTTCAAGCCCAGAGATGAAGCACCGTGTGCAGATGAGCATTCCGCTGCCGTGAGCTAAGAAGCCACCAGGCCTGGGACGGAGGGGGACAGATTCTTCCCCAGGGCCCCAGGGGAGCGTGGACCTGCTGACACCTCCACCGCAGGCTTCTGGTCTCCAGAGTGGTGCGGCTGGATGCCCCTGAGCTTCGACTACAGGCTTGGCACGTGGAGGCCCCTGCTACCCACAGGGCAGCCTATTTGCCGTCTTGGGACTGCCTCGCTTAGCACTCCTGGGTTCTCTTGGACTCGAGCCCTCTCTGTGCAGCAGCAGTTCCAGCAGACTTGGATCTGCTCGTTGGGACCGGGCGGGGCAGGTGTCCCTGGTGTGCAGCTGCAGACCACTGCCTCCTGCCCTCAGACGCTGTGCTGCGTGGTCCACGTGTCCTCAGGTGTGGCCAGGTGTCCTCAGAGGAGGGGCTTCACCTTCCCCCTCGATCCCTGCACATTCCTCTCTCCCCACATCATTTGAAAAGGCCACATCAGAGGCAAGATGCCGCACGGAGGGGACGTACCCCGTGCTGACTAGGAGCTGGCATGTTTGCAGAAAGCCCGTTCGTCAGGGAGGAATTTCGAACCTGTCGCTGGGTTAGCAGGGCTCGGGAAGCCTTGGGAGAACCCCAGCCACAAAAATATCACCCATCTGCATATTTCTAGGGATGGGATGATGTCATTCAGGAAGCCGCGAAGCTGATGAATGCCATTTAAAGTTCACGCCTGCTCTTGTCTCTCAGTTCCAATCCTTTTCCCACATTGGTCCTTGTAGGAGCATCTCCATACCTTCAACCCCTCCCTTCCACTCTCTCCATTCTATGCTAATGGACTCTGCCTTGACAGAGAGCCCCCCTTTGTTTGTAACTTTGGACCTGATCGGTCCAGGACTGTATATAAGCTTTTGTACTTTCTGGAATAAACGGTGTTTCTGCATCTTGCTCTGGCAGAGCAGTTTTTTACCTACATCCCGGGGTCTAGGGAGAGTGACCCCGTGGACTGTCACCACCTTCCCCGGAGACTTTGACTTTCTTCATCTCTCAGGACCCCAACTCGTCGAGCGGACCCACGCAATGCGACCCTTAAAGCGACAGGTCCTGTGGATTGTTGGGCTGATGAGCAGGTGGAAAAGCCTGACCTGGGAGGAGGGAAAACAACCTAGAAATGCCAGGAAACAGCAAAGCTGGGTTCCCAGCCCAGGACCTGGGGTGACCACGGCAGGTTCCTCTGATTCTTAGACACGAGGTTTGCCTCTAAGTCACTGTGCTGTTGAAAAAGAGCATTTTGCTGTTTTCAGTGAGGAAAGGGTGAGCCCCACGGCACAGGCGTCAGCGTTCCAATAGCCTTTGGAGAATCGAGAGTCAGAAAGCATAGCTGTTGCTGCGTTTGTTGAATGTCTGCCCGGGGTCTGCACTGCCCTGCTGTCTGGCCCTGCCAAGGCCTCACCCCGCATAGGAGGTGCTTCTAGTGCTGACTAGAAGTCAGTGAGGAGACAGGGCTGAGCGTGGAGGCGTTTGCCCGTGGTCAACCTGCTGGACAGGCCCGGGTTTGCCAGGGTCTGACTGCGCCCAGCACCTTCACACTGCTCCTGAGAGTCTCTGGGGTGCAGAACAACAAGTCTCCACAAACTGGGTGCCTTATGCAAGACTGGCTCTGTCACAGCTCCGGAGGGGACAAATGCAAAATCAAGGTGCTGGTAGGCTGTGTCCTCCTGAGGCTCCTGGTGGCTTCTGGCCGTGCTGTGGATCCCTGGCTTGCAGCCACTGCAGGAGTGGTCTGCCCCGGCCATGGGTGTGCCTCCTGTGCCTCTCTCAGGGGCACACCAGTCATTGGACGGGGCCACCCTGACCAGCATGACCTTGTTCTAACTGGATCACGTCTGCACGGACCCCATTTCCAGATAAGGTCACATTCATGGGCATGGTGGTTGGGAAGTCAACGTGTCTTTTTGGGGAACACGATTCAACCCACAACCCCACGAATCATCTGGCTACACTGCCCTTTGGGAGGGAGGCCTGTCCAGAAGGCAGTGGCCAGGTTGGTGTGTGGCAGTGGTAGGCCTCTGAGAAGCAGCTCTGTGCTCCTGCTTGGGCAGTGGAGGCCACGGAGGTGCGCACAGGCTGTGCCTGCCAGGAGAGTCCCGGGCTTGAGCGGCTGCTGCGCTTTGCAGGACAGGCTGAGTGGACATGGACTGGTGCGGTGACCCTGGGAAGGGCTCTCCCTGCAGAGATGTGGCTCTGCCTGCCAGCCTTTGAGGCGCACGACCCCATGTTCTCCTCTGTACCCGACGTGTGACCTGAGGAAGGACCTGGCACTGACCTCAGGGCTGGGTGGACTGAAAGGGGAAACCAGAGCCCATCTCCTGTGGTGAGGCTGCTGACCTAGAGTCCAAGGTGCTCAAAAGCCAGGCCAGTGAGGGTGGGCTGAGCAGGCTCAGGCTGCCACTGGTGGGGGACAAGAGCCCCATGAGCCCCAGCCGTCAGGGGCGCTGCTGCCTGCCATTGGCCTTTGACGAGCCAGGCGCGTGGGACATGCTGATCTCAGCGCATGCGGTTTTGTTCTGGGTGTATTCTCTGTAGAGCCAGCGGGAGAGGATGTAGACGATGGGCGCGGGTGGCTGGGAAGCTGGCCTCTGAAGCTCCCTCCCTGGCTGACACCGTGAAGGGCGGACAGTGAAGAGTGCCCGGGCCCTCCCGGGCTGCGTGGGAGGGAGAGCTCCTGTCCTGCTGCCTCCTGGTGGCTCAGGTCTTGACAACCTCAAAGAGGTGAGTGCTGGGCGCCTTTGCCCAGGGAGCAGATAGCAGAGGACAAAGAGGCCGTGGATGTTCAGAGCATCCCATGTGCTGGCGGAAGATAGCGACGCCTCCTCCCACTCCCATTCTAACTGAGCACCCCTGCTGCACGCAGCTGCCCACCTCTATGTCCGCCCCCAGGAGCCGGCGGGCAGGCTGCCTCCCCAGCCTCCGCCTCTCGCCTGGCTCAGTCCTGCTTCTCAGATGGGAGGCGGCTCTGTTGCTGGCGATGGCCAAGCGAGGAGAGCTTGCCACCATGGGGTCTCAGTGTCCACGTGGGTGTTCCCGGAGGACAGTGTCCTGGGGTGCAGCTGACTGTGCAGGGGTAAGACACACACTTGTGCAACCTCAGGGCCACCTTCGGGTCATTTGCCCCTGCAGATGTCCCAGCCCACTGGGGCAGATGGGTGGACACAGAGAACCCTGGACAGTTAGGAATTCACATCCAACTCCGACTCCCCAGGTGCAGGAGAGTCCCGGCCCTCAGCCGGGGGGAGACTGGTGCTCCTCCCCCACAGCTGGCAGTGGAAAGGTTGGGAAGCCCGACTCTAAAGCTCCCGCCCTGGCTTCAAGCTCCAACGTTGGGCTTTGTGGGCAAATGAGTATTGTGGGAGGGGCTCAGCAAGGGATCTTGAGCTGGAGAGGCACTCTGGTCATCCGGTTGGGCTCCGTGTCAACATGAGAGGCCTTGCAAGAGGGAGGCCAGAGGGTCAGAGTCAGAAGCAGGAGGTGTGAGGCTGGACATGGAGGCTGTAGGGATGAGCTTTGAAGATAGGACGAGGCCAGGAGCCAAGGGTGGGGCGGGATCCAGAAGCTGACGTGGATGGGGACTGCCTGGGGCCCCGCCCTGCCACACCTCCATGGCAACCCTGCAAGACCCACTTCAGACTTCTGACGCCCAGAACCTCAAGGTGAGAGGTTCGGGCAGGTGGTCGCAGTGGCCACGGAGACGCACGCAGCTTCCCTTTCCCGAGACGGAGCCAGTGTGTCTGATTTGCCGTCTCCTGCTCTGCAGGGGCTGGGGACGGCAGAGGGGCCGAGCTGTTTCTCCAAGCCCAGGGCCACGTGTGCGGCTGGGCTCACACGCAGCCCAGTGCTGCACAAAGCCCTTCCAGGCGACCAGGGGTCCTGGGCAAGAGTCCCCGAGGACATTGCCTGGTGATACCCTGGCCACCTCAGTGCACTCAGGGTGGCTTGAGGACAGAGTGGCCTGATGGTGTGTGGCCAGAGCGCACCCTGTCATCCAGTGACACGTGCCTGTGCGGATCTGTTCATGGCTCTTTGGTTGAGGGAGGTACATTTAGTGCTTATTTTGGAATCCACCCAATAGCACGTTATTCCTAAGGCGCCTCGTGTCAGAGGTTGGCTGGAATGAGAGATCACTCCAACCCATCCCTCCCTGAATGGACACTTACGAGGGGCCGCCAAGAGCAGAGACCTTGACTTTAATAATCACTGCTAAAGTCGCTGGGTAAGAAGACCCACCAGAGTCTTTTTAATTTCCTTTCCGCCATCCGTCCTCAGAGTCTCGCTCCCTTGACTTTCATTGCCCTGACATTTTTGTGTCTCTGTCCCCCACAAATGAGGATAGGAAGGACGACCACTGAGAATTGAGTGCAGACATGGCCTTGAGGTTGGAAGTTAATGAAGGAAGACGAGCAGGGGGCCTTGGTGGACCCCAGGCCAATGCTGCAGAACCACAGGTCTCCCCATCAGGGCTCTGCAAAGCCATGGCAGCTGCCAACCTCCCACCGGTAATGGCGTCTGGCAGGGAACACCGCCTTGGATTTTGGCAGGCTGTCACTTGCTCATCTGGTTCCAGGTTGTGAGCGTATGTTGTGAGGAGACGGGGCTTGCCGTGGGAGTCGTTACCCCAGATGCACATTCTGGGGTCACTGTGCTCGCTGAGCTGAAACTGCAAGGTCGGCGTCTTTTAATTAAAGCTTCCTTCCCCCTCCAGACAGCACTGAGACACTGCTGGGGACACCAGGAGTAGCAGGTGGCAGGTGCTGGTCTCTAGAGGGCTGGGGGACACCCCAAGAAGGAAGCTGGCAAGGGCTCTACTGGTCACCTTCTCCTTTGTTCTGCCCTGGCAAGAGGAGTGTCCAGGTCCAGCTCAGCCCTCCTCCCTGCAGGACACCCAGCTGAGAGTCTCTGCTGAAAAGCAAATATGCTTAAAAATGACCCAAATATCCAGTGTATGGAGCAGCCAGCCTCTCCCTGGAGGTGTGGACGTAGCCAGGGGGTTTGTGGGAGGCCTGGCCACTGGGCAACCTAACAGGCCCAGGTGTAGTCAGGGGCACAACGCCAGCTCCTTCCTCTTGGTCCCATGAAGTGGCGCTGGGAAGCCCTAGAGATGCCACAGGTGTGAGCCATGGCCCCGCCCACAGCCGCCACAGAAGGACCTTGTTCCCACAGGTGACCTGGCGCCACGGGTGTGCCTGGGCCCTTGCACCGAGCCCTGTGCTGGCTGTCACCTCCCTGGCCCGTCAGGGTACCCTGTGTTCTAGATTATCAGACTCCCTGGCGGTCCTGGGGGCCAGTGATCCTTCAAGCCGGGTCCGAACTGGTCCCCGGCTGGCCCGTGTCAGCTGCCACCCTGGGGCTTCCAAGAAAACAAGAAACCACGGTACATATACACAATGGAATATTACTCAGCAATAAAAGAGAATAAATTTATGGCATTTACAGGTAAATGGATGGAATTGGAGAACATCGTGCTAAGTGAAGTCAGTCAGTCCCAAAAAACCAAAGGCTGAACGTTCTCTCTGATTGGTGGATGCCGACCCATAATGGGGGTGAGGTGGGGAGCAGGGGAGGAATGGAGGGACTTTGGATGGGGCGGGGGGAGGGGAGGGGGAATGGGAGCAGCAAAGATGGCGGCATGAGATGGCCGTCACCACCCTAGGTGCTTGTGTGAAGACGCGAATGGCGTGACTCTCCCTTGTTTGCAGCCAGAGAGATGGACAGTTGTGCTCCATATGTGCACTGTGACTTGAGATGCGTTCTTCTCAAGAACGCATAAAAAATAAAAAAAGAAAGAACCCATAGCAGGGCCCGTGGCCCCGGCCCCCATGTGTGAAATCGCGGGTAGCGGTCCCTTTGTAACTGCGGTAGAAATACACACACCGCGGGGCCGAGCACGGAGACTGCAGGGAAGGGCGCTGGCCAGTGGCGTGTGCCGTCAGTCACCCATTGATCAGCCATCGCCACCGTCCTCCCAAACCAACACTGTCCCCTTTCTGGGTACTATGACCGCACCTGAGTGCAGAGGACAGGTGCCGACAGCCAGGTCCCATCGCTGTGTCCCGCAGGTCCACCCACACCACACCTTGGAACCCAGCACCTGCCGCCTCTCAGCACCCCAGGGCCTGCGAGGCTGGAGGCAGAGGCACGCGCCACCCAGGCCTCGTCTTCCGTACTCAACATGAGGCTTTTAAAGATGGTGCCACCTTGATTCAGATGCGTTTTTGCTTATGTATTTCAACTACCTCACAGTGCATCACCCAGGAAAGCTGTCGTTATTTAGTCGTGATGTTTGCTAAGCTGAGAGGTGGGAGACCTTTCTTGTTCCTGCGTGTTCTGACCGCAGGGAGACTGAGCTTGGCACATGTTGCTGGCCAGGATGCGTGTTCTCCTTTAATTGTAAATACTAATTGCACTAAAGGACTTGGAGAGGCCGAGAGTCTCATAGCCCAGGGACAGTTTTTCTTTGTCAAGAAATATCATTTTTTAAGAAATACGCTGCTTTACTTCGTTAGCAGACACACTGAAGAAGTTTTGTGTCTGCATTTATACATAAAGTTGATCTAGAGCTTTTAAAATGCTGTTTATTTCAGTTTTGTAGTGATTTTGTCCTAGTTTTGTACAGTGACTTGGGTGATTGTCCTCTCTGTTATAGTTTCTGAAACTTCTTTGATATTAGGTTTTTCAAACCTGGCTTGATTTGTTCAGAATTGCCTGGGCACATTTCCTCTTGGTGCCTTTGGAGAAGGGGCAATTTCTGAGAATTGATTTAATTCTTTCATGGATATTGGCTCACCCCGATTTTCTATCAGTTTTGTTAATTTTTTTCGTTGAAAGTTACCTGTTTTTTTTTTCAAATTTATTGGAAAACCAATGAAACTTTCAGAAGACAATAAGAGAAAATATCTTTAAGCCCTCAGCATAGGGAGGAATTTCTTAAACAATATATAAAAAAACGGTGGGAGCTATAAAGGAGAGTATTGATAAGCTTAGCTACATCAGATTAAGAACACGCTCACGGGAAGATGCCAGAGACTGGAACCCTCCACACAGGGCAGCCTGGCTGGGAGAGGGCGTCCCCAAGGAGAAGAGCTAGGAAGGCTCCTGCCAGGTCACTGGAAGCAAGCCCAGAGCTGCGTCTCCTGGGCAGAGGCTGCCCTCCGTGGAAGCACTCTCCATGGTGACCAGGACGGGGGCTCAGTGGCGGCAGGGGTGCCCGGCGGGGAGTGGCTGCTCACTCTGACAGGACCACGCCTGAGTGGGCTGTAAGCCGAGGGTACCTAGAGACACTGCCCATCTGGCGGTCAGGTGCTGTCACTGCCTCAGAAGCCCAGAGGCACCTTCTGAGCGGTGAGGTGGCATGCAGCTAGCACCCTGGGGCCAAGGGCGACCGCACACTAGCGTGCCAGGAGGCAGGAGGACCGTGACAGGAAGACTCAGAAAACAAACACCGGCCACCAGAGAAGGAATGCGTGGAATGTGGCGCCTGATCCAAAGGGTCCCTGTAGAGCGTGGGCATCCAGGGAGGAGGGGTGTCCGAGCCTGGTCCGAGGGGAGGTGCCCACGTGCCTCCCACCCGCTCATGCTTCTCCATGGAGTCAGGCACTGCGGTCGGGCAAGAGTGCCAATCCGAGGACGAGTGGAGGGGGACACCACCTCTGTATTCAGATGGCACAGGGCATCCCTGCAGAGCCCCAGGGGCTGGAGGGAAAGAACACAAGGCAAGGAAAGAATCCAGGGAGCGCGCGCCTGCACAGGCTGCCCAAGCACAGCTCCTCAGACCGGATGACTTGAGCCCCGCATCGCGTGTCTCCCCTGGTTCTGGAGGCTGGAGTCTGAGGCCTGGGCGCACAGGGCTGGTTCCTCCTGGCAGAGCCAAGGGGAGCCTGCCCATGGCTCCCTCCAGGGCACGGCGGGCTGCAGCCGCCCTGTGCCCCTGCTCTGTGGAAACCCACTGCCTGCTCTGCCTTCTCCACAAGGCATCTCTGCACGTGACTGGCCGGCTTCCC
>PVHX01010269.1:0-71134 GCA_004024805.1 Geosciurus inauris | reverse complement strand
CTTTAACCTTTAAATAGCTTCAAGCTATTATGAAACTGTACCATTATATACTTCCGTAGGATTTCACAAATAAGACTTGCCCTGACACAGTTTGGTTTGGTAGCCATCTCACATCAGCCAGGGCTGGTATGCACTACAGATGGGTTATGTGTTTCAGCATTTTCACTGTGATTTTGGAATTAGAACTTTGACACTATTGGAATGAGCTATTCTAATGTCTTGAGGAGGTGGGGGAGGGTAAATCAACAGACACATAATTGGTTTCAATACTGTGCTTTTCAAAAGTGAAATGTCTGCAACAGCGTTATTAGCTGAGATACTGTAGATAGTTTTACATGTAAGGAACAATTAACACATGTCCTGTGGGTCTGATTACTAGCGTTAAGGAAGTTCTGCTCTGTATAAACCCCCTAAGCAAAACCTCCAGGAAAGTTAAAGGTCCCTGTTCTACCATTAAAATGGGAAAGTAATGTGCCCTTTTTTGATTGACTATAAACTTTGACTCGTGGGACTTTGTTCTCAAAGGTGAAAACAAACATAAGTAGGACAAGTTGTTTTCCTTAAAAATTCTTAAACCTTTAGTCAAAACCATTTATCAGAAAATTTCTTGAAATAAAACTAAACCAGTATTGCCTCATGGTTAGCACAGGAAAAAAACAAGCTGAAAAGCCAAAGTGGATATTTTCCTTAAAATACAGTACAAAAGAAATTTTGCATGTTTAGGCCATTACCCAGAAGAGTGATAAATTTGATATTTGATATGTGAACCTTTGTAGGCATTGCATGAGCAGTTTAATTATAAAAGATTTTAGGAATAATTAAGTGATTGAAAGTGAATTTATGAGACGTCCTGATTATTACATATCATAGGTCCTTGAAATACGAAAGTAGGTGAGATTCACACGAACACAGTAAATTAAATGCATTACTAGTGAGTGATGTAGAGTAATACTCAGATTCTCCACTATATGTGGGTACCAAGTCAAATAGTAAACCTGGCCTTCTGCTCCTGATTCTTTCCTAACCAACTGACTAACCTGAGGCCAGTTTCCTCAAGTGTAAAGTGAAAGCATACCCTACAAGAGTTCAAACTTCCATCGACTCTGAAATTCCATAGTCCTAAATATAATCTTTTAATAAGATTAATCTTTTTTGTAGTTGTCTGATTATGTGTCTTTTCTTTTAGCACAGAGGAGAAAAGGAACAGAAAGAAATGTGATGTCAAGCAGACAGTGCATTCCGAAGTGCCTGGCCTCTGGGTAGATTTGGGAATGCGGAAATCCACTTGTTCATATCCTTCCAGTCCAAAAACGACAGATGGGAGGTGTCATTCTTCTAGTGACCATTGTCCAGGACAAATAATAAGTCTCTTTATACCACACGGAAATCCTGGTGTCAGAATAGAAAGGGCTGGACTGAAGAGGTGGTTTCTGCCTCCTTATAAGCAGCCCCAAGGTTTTGAAAAAATTACAAAGCCTCTGTGGGTCTGTTGTCTTCAAAAGAGGAGGCAGGCAAGACCTTCAGAGTTCTTCCCAGCTCTTACATTCTTTGATTCAAAGAAGCCATGCTTTGGGAATAATGATCCAATTTGTCCAGTAACTTGAAGTTAAGTTTTCTTTATTGTGTCTAAAATATGATTCCAAATTATAGAGATAATTCCAAAATTCAGACGAATTTTTCTACTTTAAGTGCTCATGGGTGAATTTGGAAATTTTTCCTGAAGAAAGGAAATAAGAGAGCTAGGCACATGGTCAGGCAAACTGAAGTTGTGGAAAGATGGAGAGATTAGACTTTTTAATTTTTTTAACCAAGGGTAAGAAGGTTGTAAAAAGCAAGCAAGCAAGCAAGCAAGCAAGCAAGCAAGCTGAGCGCGGTGGCACACGCCTGTAATCCCAGCACATAGAAAGGCTAAGACAGGAGAATCACGAGTTCAAAGCCAGCCTCAGCAATGGTGAGGTGCTAAGCAACTCAGTGAGACCCTGTCTCTACATAAAACACAAAATAGGGCTGGGGATGTGGCTCAGTGGTTGAGTGCCCCTGAGTTCAATCGCCAGTACCAAAAAACAAAGAAAGGAAGGAAGGAAGGAAGGAAGGAAGGAAGGAAGGAAGGAAGGAAAGGAGGAAAGGAGGAAAGAGAAAGAGAGAAAGAAAGAGAAAAAATACCACAGGGAAGAAGTCGGGGAGGAGGGAGGAAATAGAAAAAGCTCGGCCTCCTGCCTGCAGGTCTTTGAAGTGAGTCCAGAACTGCAGCAAAGGATTGTGGGACAGGAGGTCAAGAGAAAAAAGTAGATGGAGACCCTTTGTTCAGAGGTTAATAGTTACGCGTCAGAAGTGCTTTATCAGAGTAAAATGCCCTGTGCATTTTTAGATACTCTTTAGAGGAGTAAACTAATTTCAGTGGAAGTTTCCCAAGGTTTTTATAAAAGAAGAGTTCTATGTTTTATAACCTCTCCTCAAAAGATATTCTGCAACTAGAGGGTCTGTTTTAACAGAAATAACAACAAAGTGGAAGAGGTCTGGTGTTTCATATTTAAAATTATTCAAAACAAACGTTTTATTTTTATTCTGGGGTGCACAGGGTGGGTGAGTGAAGTAGCTGATCTGGGGAGACTTTTAATTGCTTATCCACATCTGTACTATTTCTACAAGTTCAGTGCCATCTAGCTCTCTGTAAATCATGAATGACAAAAATGATCTTTTCTCAGACATTCTCATTCCTGAGTATTCCAGTGGAAGGTCAGAACTGAGGTAAATTTAAGTTTGTTTAAGCAGAACCTATTTTCTTATTCAGATAGTTGAGTAGGTGACTGTATAAAATTAGCAGAGGTTTACTATAGAAACATTAGGAAAGTTTTGTGAAAGTGTAGGAGATAGTAGCTGGTATTTCCTTGAATGAGTTATTCAAAGTTTTTAAATCAGCAGGTTCTAGGGAGGTTTTTTTTTAAAGAAAACCAACATTTTCCTATGTTTGGCAAGTTCCTTTGTGTGAAAGTGATATGGCTGAGTTTTTATTTGTATAGCTCTCCTCAAATGTGCAGTCACACAGCCACTGGGATGATTAAGAGGGCTCACAGGAAACCTCCACCTCTGACTGTTTAATTTACCAGGACTTTTAAAAGCAAGCCTGATAAAATTCATAAATTCATCACATCTCTGGCAGTTGATGACACTCATCAAGTCCATTTCTAAAACTCTCTGGTTCTGTGCTTTTGCAAAACCAGGTCACTGATGGCAGACCTAATGCAGAGTGATCAAGTCATAACTAACCTTTAAGTGTTTCCTTAAAGGTTAAGACGGAAGGATCTGGATAAAAAGTAGCAGGATCCTTGCTCTGATCTTTTCTGACATTTCCCAAATCCACAAGGCAGAGGGCACAGTGCTGGGTTGGAGATAAACTGTTATGCCCTCTCAGCTCTCACAGAGGATCACTGGTGAGAAAGAATACACAAACATTTTATTCAACTAGTATTTGATTTGTCTGTGGGTTTATTTTTAATATGCTTATCAAAACATTTATCTACAAAGGAAATTTGAGAGTACACATATAATAAATAATCATATAATTGCAAAATGTCAAGATGCAAATTTCTGTTGTTGAGTGTATTTTTTTTTTAAAAATTCACTTGTGATAGTAAAGTTGGTACACAACGCTGATTTAATACCATTTTATGATCATGTAAATGGTTGTGAGCCTGTTTAATCTGTGAGAAAGGGTTACATTATCTCCTCTTTTGTTGGTGAAAATTTCAAATAGAAATGTGGTATTTTATATATGTAATAATGAGCAAACTTCATGTTTGCCTGTTTTATAGGATGGATGATTAGTTGTCTTTGTATAACCAAGTATCATTCTCTAAAAAGGCAGGTCAAGTAATACTAGACTTAGTAATAGCTATGGTACTTTGAGCACCTCTCAAATCAATAATGACAGAGGTAGCCTGATAGCAATTTATGAACCACAGTACTCCTGGGAAACATATTTTAAACTATAACTTCATCTAAACTGTTTATCGGCTAAGCTTGCTCAAATGTATGAAGTGTCAAAAAGTTTTTTTGACATTAGGCTTGTTATTGTCCTTTGATTTATATACCTAAGCAAAATGTAGTAAATAAAAAGATTGTTTGGTCGTTTGGTATTTTAAGGAAATGATTAAAAACATTTGCCAATGCTATTCATTTTATACAGTTTTTTTTTCTTTCCAAATTAAAAAAAAAAAAAAGTGTTTCTATCCAGGGAATGACTTCACAGTTGTGGAACCTTAAATGATCATTATAGCAGTCAGAAATGCCAATGAAATTGCTATAAAATATTTACAAAACTCTGATCTAAATGCATAATGTTCATATATAAAGCATTTGTCCCTTTCCTTGAATTTTGGATACCCAGGAGTTCACAAAATGCCCTCTTTATAATCTGAGGCACATTTATGATGGTAAATTTGACTTAATAAAAATATGGTCATCATATCTTGGTTGTTTTTTATGGAAACTTCCATATGGAAAACACAAAGGACTATTCTTTTGAAAAGTATTTGTAAAGAAAATTCTTGGGTATAGATAAAGTGTTTTTATTTGCTTAAGAATGGGGATATTGACTTTACAGATTTTTGATGGTGCAATATTATAAATGTATAAAATGCATCAAAAGACAAATGGTAAGATAAATGCTTTTGAACAAGATTTCATTTAGATGTTTTAGTCTAGAATTTTACATTGCATTTCAATTTGAGTCTTTCCATTTTTATAATTACTTAACCAGATTTTCATACTAGGCAGTTTTATACAGAGTGTATATTAAAACCTATATATATGATAAAAGTCTGTCAATGTACTTCTAAAGGTTTACATTATGAGTTTTTAAAAGATTAAAATAAAACTTGTGCAAATGGAGTTCACTTGCATAGTGAAGGGACATGAGGAACTGAACAGAGACAGACACATTTTAATGCAAGAGAGACACTTAATGCTTAAGTGAGACTGTATCTGTTTCCAATATATCTTTTTTCTGAGCGTTTAACTACTAAACTTATGGACACCATAAAAAAGAGTCACAGATATAAAAAGACAAATGAGTACACAGATATCTATACCAGCACTGTTAACTTGTTAGTGAATCTGTTTCCTTGAAAACAGAACACAGCAAATCTGGGCATATTTATGTGCATTTAGGAGAATTAGGAGAAAACACTCCTCGATGGCGTCAGAAGTTATGATCTGCTATCTTTCAAAAAAAGACTATTTCCTAGGCTGGCCAATATTCCTATGGGGAATGCCTATTGATAAGTCATCAAATCCCTCTCTGGAATCAGCTGATCAGAAAGGATATAGAGGGGAGGGAACAGAAGGGAGAAGGGATTCTGATAGTGACTTTGTAAGATCTCCAAGGCAGGAGGAGCTAGAGAATAGAGGAGGAAGAATAAGAGAAGTAAAGGCGGGGGTCTGGATAGAAAAAGAGTGTCCTTGTAAATGAATTGCATTCAGGCACTTTTTTCTATTCTTCTTCCTCTTCCCCATCCCCTCCCCAACTGCTGCTTTTTGGTACTGGGGATTGAAACCAGAAATGTTGTACTACTGAGCCACATCCCCAGCTCTTTTAATTTTTTATTTTGAGACAGAGTATTGCTCCCCCTTCCTCTCCACAACACTACCAGGGTCTTGCACATGGTAAGCCAGGGCTTGCTAAGTTGCCCAGGCTGACCTTGGATTTTTGGTCCTCATGCTTCAGTCTTCCGAGTAGCTGGTACTACAGTTCATCACCATCTTTGATGGCCTCCAGGCACTTTTAAATGGGTTTTCCTCACCTGGATTTCATGGACTTCCCAAGTCTGTCAGTACATATATTTTGTGAGTTTATGTGTATGTATGTATATATACACACATATATATACACACACACATATATATGAGTATGTGAGTATATATATATTTATTTACATACTTTTTTTGGGGTGGGGGAGTGTCCCTTTCTTTGTTCAGATTCTCCAAGGGGGTCCAAGAATCAATAAATTTTAAAACTATGATTATAGTGGGACCATAACATACTTTACAGACAAATATCTTTAAAGGAGACATTGAGATTGACTGTAGATGGTCTAAGAATGCTACCTTCTAGTACTAAGTTGTGTGCTCTGGGAAGATTAGCCATTCTTGCAGATCCCTAGAATGCCAGCTATTCAGTCAGACACCATGGGTTGGCTGTTTACATTGAGTAAGTCAGCATTTTTCACAATGCGTGTCCTGGTAGACAACCAGAAGACACTAGAGAAACACTGTGGTACAGGGAAAGGGCATTAATTTGGAGGCAGATATTTCTGGAACATGGATACTGTCTGGAATGCTGACTAATGGTGAGAAATTGGGTAGGTTATATACTCTCCTTAATTCTGTATCCTCCCTACAAATGAAAATGATGATAATTACTTTATAGGGCTGCTGTAGAGAAGAACAGAAATGTAATTCCAGCTTACATTTATCGGGTATTTTCTATCTCCCATACACCATGACACTTATTTTATGTGTTTTTTATAATTTAGTTTTCCCAGTAAGTTTGTAATATTGGTGTTATATATATTTTTTTCATTTTCCATATGGGAAAATTGAGGCAGAGAAATTTGTTCATGCAGGTCATAAATGGCAGAGCTGGAATGTGAACAGAGGCCGTTTGATTCCAGAGCTCATGTTCTTGAACCTTTGGACAGAATGGATGGGGCAGGTGCTCAGCTGCTCCTGTGTTGATGGGAGAGGATGCTGTTCCTGCCATGAAGTGGTTGCCATGGCACTCCTTGCATTGAAGCTATCCCTATTTCTGAACCATGTATTGCTATTTCCCTCCATGTTGAACATTACATATTTTTTTGTTGCTTCTGATTTTTCTCCTTTTCCAGCTGGCTTTCTTCCTGTCACACAAAATTGCTTCCTGGAAGCTCTAGGAGATTCTTGGTTTTCTATCTGAATGAGATCAAATGCTACCGAGGTATTATTTTGGCAAATTAAGACCCCCACCTACTCTCCATACCAAAATAAAACCCTGGAGATGGAACAACATTTTTTTTTTTTAATGTGGCAACTTCCTGTGGACAATTAGCAGACATTATATTACTTGGTACTTCACATTCAAAAAAGAAGTTCAGAATTTTTCCTCTTTTGGAATGTTTTCCCTTTTGCAGGGATATTGGATATGGGTATTCATGGATGTGTTTAGTGTTCTTAAATCCTAGAAAAGCACACATATAAAAATGTAAGTTTCTTTTTCTGACAAAGTTGTTTTCTTTTTTGTTCTTTCTTAGTGCTGTTCATCAACAAAATGACTAATGTTGGCCTTATGAAAATCTTATTTTTTAGGTTTTTGTGAGATTTGAAAAGACACTTCACTATTGAGTCAGAAATTTTTATTTTCTTCTAGGAGAGAATGGTTTTCAGGAAGAGTAATAACACGCCTGGAAGGTCTTGCCCCATATGCCTGTTCTGGAAAGTTTGTATGGAAGCTTCTTAGTGCCCCATTAACCTGTTCTGGAAAGGGTGTATGGAAAGGTCAATAAATAGGATTAGGCATCAAAGAAGATGTCAGTCATAGTGAGGGATGGACTAGAACCTTCTTTGATTTTTCCCTTTGGATCACAGGTAAGAGACAGTTTTTCAGTTTTGATGAGTATCATTAGGAATGAAATGGGATATAATTTTGTTTTTCCTATAGCTGTGCTTAAAAATAAAAGTTACTTTTTCTCTTAAATGATTTAAATGAAACTCTGAGGAGGAAAAAGTGGGTTAGCTGATCTTTTTTTAAAAAGTTACTTCTATGCTCTGTTCTAAAGCTGAATTCCTTAACTGCCTATATTGACTTAGTTTAATGAAATAGTGATCTGAGTAATTTTATTTTTACTAAGGCTTAGATCAAGATGCCAATCAAACTAAGTTTTAAAAAATCAAGGAAATCTCTGTTTTCCACCGAGAGGTTAAATTGATGACCTGTTTCAGCTCCATGTCCTCATGGCCGAAGTTCCTGATAAGCATCCTTGGGAATCTGTAATAAAGCCCTCTTGGCCCATTTCTTCTTTCAAATATAATTTTCTTCATTTTTAGACATCACATTTTAAATCCAAGGAAATAATGACGCCTCCCTGTTTTTCAAAGCTTTTGGTCTTCAAGTCAGAAAATAATAATAAGACATATTCTTTATGAATGAGCTCTCCATTTGTCAGGAGCAATTTTATTAAGTATACTGGAACTTCCCAGTTTGAGACAAGCATGAATAATTGTTCTCTGAGGCTCCTGAAAAGATAGGAGTGACGTGTCTTGATCTATTCCTCCCAGGCCACCGACTCTTGCTCTCCTCCCTCCTTTTCAGAAGCAGTGCACAGCAACGGGCTACACAACTGGTTTTCACTGGTGCCTGGTGGAACCTTAATTCCTCCCTGTCAGCACATCTCTAGTCCTCTCTCATGGTTTGGATAAGGACTGGATAAGCTGTTGAACTTCTCGGTACTTTTCCAAATGAAATTCAACCTCTAGACCTTTGGGGGTTTACCCAGTCTTCCTCACTAACCTAAAATGAGTTTGGAATGAATTTTCTCTTAATGGATTCTATTTGTGGGTGGGAGAGGTAATGGTTGCATTGCTCAGAGTCATGAGCATCATGACTCTTCAAATAAGGCAGGAATGTGAGAATAGATGTGATCCTCAGGAAGGTGTGTCTGAGGAGGTGCTGGGAGATTTTGATCAGCTGTTGAATGGAGATACTGTATCTTACATGACAGAAGTCACCTCCTGACATTAGAGTTGTGTTTGAGTGGTGATTTAAAATATTGTATAGCTGACAAAGAAATATGGAAAGCATTACATTACTATGTGACATAGTGAAATGAATATGTAACATTTGAGATGAGTTACTGAGTACTGATAGCTGGGAGAAAGGTGATAAAACATTAAAAATAAAATTTTGTAGAAATATACCCTAACTCGGACTATACCTCCTATTGATTTGTTGCAAGGAATTCTTTTTTTTTGGGAAAATTTCATTAAATTATGTGACATGTAAAGGTGGCTATAGGACTGTAAATGTTATAAAAATTGAAAGAGAACTATTTTAGAATGCAAAAGTATTTTTTAAAAATTCCCATTTTTAGCACAGCTATTTTCCATACAATGAGTCATTCCATTTTTGCGTGTCTAGGTTCCTGCTTTTATTCCAGGAGCAGGGTTATCATCAAGTATGTGAGGTACCTGGGCATGTCTCCTGTTTCACCATAGTCATGGCCCTATTTCATCCTGCATGCTTTATTTAATAAGTGGTTAGACTCCAGATGTGTGTGTGTGTAAACATGCTGCATCTCCATGTAGTTGTTTTGGTAATGTCATAAATAATGGAGAGAATACATTAAAATTTGGCAATAATGCTTCTTTGGATTTAATCTGTTCTTTCAAGATGAAACTTTTTCTCGTAACAGAAAAATGTGATCACCAACAATCATGCAGAAATGTAACTTATACAGTCAGTGATGTTACTGAAAGGTATAGGATTGAATCTTACCTTCAGGAAGGTTATGGTCCACTCAGAAATGAATATAAGACAGATAGATGGTAAGGTGAGTGGTGGTAGATGGCGGCATAACATAAGCATCAACCATGTAATACTAAGAGCATCACTCCAGGAGAAGCAGTGGTTTTTAAGACAGGCAGGTGGATAAGCACTGGAACTTGAACCAAGGCTTGAACAGAGCTCAGACCTACTAGCACCAGAGTAGGAAAGATAATTCAGACTGATTTAGAAAGGGGAAAAGATTTAATTCTTTGGTACTGGGGATTGAACTCAGGGGTACTCGACCACTGAGCCACATCCCCAGCCCTATTTTGTATTTTATTTAGAGACGGTCTCACTGAGTTGCTTAGCACCTGGCCATTTGCTGAGGCTGGCTTTGAAGTCATGATTCTCCTGTCTCAGCCTCCCAAAGTGCTGGGATTACAGGTATGCTTTACTGCGCCTGACAAGATTTAATTCTTGAAGAAAGACAGATAGCTGCAATGTGATTCGTAATGACTGCTTGCAGAGAGTATGTGTTCTTGACTCATTAATGTTGGGCTTGCCTATGTGACTTTCTCTGGTCAATGAAATATGAGTGAATTCTGACATATGACATGGCAAAGAACAAACTTTAAATGTGACTGCATGCAAAATTGCAGGTTGTTATATAAACATAAAAAAGTCAATGGCTTTCTTAAATACCAATAATGAATCTTCTGTGTAAGACTTCAGGAAAACAACCCCATTCACAGTAGCCCCCTCCCCCAAATCCCTAATTATAAATGTAACCAAGGAGGGGAAAGACCTCTGCAATGAAAAGTATAAAACACTAAAGAAAGAAATTTAAGAAGACAAAAGAAAATATAAAGGTCTCTTATGCTCATAGATTGGCAGATTTAATATTGTTAAAATGGCCATATTACAGATTCATTGTCAAAATACCAATGACATTCTTAAGAGAACTAGAAAAAATAATCCTAAAATTCATTTGGAAGAATAAAAGACCCAGAAAGAGCCAAGGTAATTCTATGCCAAACAAGTAATGCTGGAGGTATCACAATACCTGAATTTAAATTATACTGCAGAGCTACAGTAACAAAAACTGTATGGTACTGGCATAAAAACAGACGCATAAACCAATGGTACAGCATAAAAGACACAGAGACAAACCCATAAATATAGTCATCTGATGCTTGACAAAGGAGCCAAAAAGATACATTTTAGAAAAGATAGTCTCTTTAACAAATGGTTATCCATATATAGAATGAAACTAAACTCTTATCTCTCACCCTGCACAAAAGTGAACTCAAAATGGATCAAAGACCTAGGAATAAGACCAGGAACTATGCAACTCCTAGAAGAAAATATAAGGTCAACACTCCAGTATATAGGTTTTCTCAACAGGACCCCTAAAGCTCAGGAAATAATGCCAAGAGTTAATAAAAAGGATGACATCAAATTAAAAACTTCTGCACAGTAAAATAAACAATTAGGAATGTGAAGAAAGAATCTACAGAATGGGAGAGAAATCTTTGCTATCTATTCTTCTGACATAAGATTAATATTCACAATACATAAAGAACTCAAATAACAACATCAAAAACAATGAAAAACAAATAATTCAATTAATAAATGGGTGAATGTACTAAAAAGAAACTTCTCAAAAGAAGAGATGCAAATGGCCAACAAATATATGCAAAAATATTCAACATCATTAGGGAAATGGAAATCAAAACTATACTGAGATTTCATTTCACTCCAGTCAGAATGGTAGCCATCAAGAATACAAACAATAATCAATACAGGAAGAAGATAGATGTAGAGAAAAAGGAACACTTTTATACTCTTTGTGGGACTGTAGTACAACCATCACGGAAATCAGTATGGAGGTTCCTCAAAATACTAGGCATGAGCTCAATTCACAGTAGCTCAACTGTGGAACCAACTTAAATGCCCTTCAATAGATGAATGGATAAAGAAACTGTGGTATATATACACAATGGAATATCACTCAGCATTAAAAAAGAATAAAATTATAGCATTTGCAGGTAAATGGATGGAATTAGACAATATCATGCCAAATGTTCTCTCTGATAGGTGGATGCTGATCCATAATGGGGTAGGGGACATGGGAAGAATGGAGGAACTTTGATCAAACGGGAGCATTGGGAGGGAGGTGACATGGGGGCAGGAAAGATGGTGGAACGAGATGGACATCATTGCCCTAGGTACATGTATGACTGCTAGGAAATTGTATGGTGCAACTCTACATTGTGTACAACCAGAGAAATGAAAAGTTTTGCTCCATTTGTGTACAATGAATCAAAATGCATTCTGCTGTCATGTATATCTATTTAGAATAAATAAATTTAAAAAAGAATAGGCATGGAACCACCGTATGACTCAGCTTTACCACTCCTTGGTATTTATTCTAAAGAATTAAAGTCATTCTACTATAGTAATACATGCATATCCATGTTTACAGCAGCACAATTCACAATAGCCAAAACTATGGAACCAGCTTAGGTGTCCATCAACAGATGAAGGTTAAGGAAAATGTGTTATCTATACACAATGGAGGTTTTTTGTTTGTTTGTGTTTTGTTTTTTGGGACCAGGGACCAGGGATTAAACTCAGGGGCACTTGGCCACTGAGCCACATCCCCACCCCTATTTTGTGTTTTATTTAGAGACAGAGTCTCATTGAGTTGCTTAGCACCTCACCATTGCTGAGGCTGACTTTGAACTCATGATTCTCCTGTCTCAGCCTCCCAAAGTGCTGGGATTATAGGTATGTGCCGCCATGCCTGGCCACAATGGAGTTTTATTCAGCCATGAAGAAAATTGAAATTATGTCATTTGCAGGAAAATGGATGAACTTGAGAACATTATATCAAGCAAAATATACCAAGGTCAGAAGGTCAAGGGTCAGGTGTTTTCTCTCATATGTGGAAGCTAGAGGGGGAAAACGGAAAAAAAAAAAGGTTGGGAGGGGGTGGAATCTCATGCAAATTGAAATGAAATCAGTAGAGAAAAGAGACCAGGGGGAGGGAAGAGGGAAGGGAATGGAGAATACTGGGGAATGACATTGGCCAAATTATATTGTTATATTGTGTGCATGATGAATATGTATCAACATATTCCATATTATGTACAACTATAATGAACCAATAAAAATAAATGTGACTGCATGTTTTACTTCTGCCCCCACCATGATTATAGTATGTCCCAGCTAATGGCCACTTCTTGGGTATGAGTTCCAAAATGAAGTGACAAATAGAGTTGGAACCTGGAGCTGAATTCAAATGCACTAAAAGCTGATATGTAATATGAATGAGAAATAATATCAACTGCTGGATCCACTGAAATTTTGGGAGTGTTTGTTATTGCAACTGACTAATATAGGAAGGGAACACAAATTGATCAAAAGTGTGAGACAGAGTTATATGTTTGATGAGGAGCCAAAAAAATTAATTAAATTAATTAATTTTTGTAGGAGGAAAATAAAGAAAAACGATTGGGCCATATTATTGAATCCTTGAATAGGAGATTAAGAACACTGACCTTATTTTACAGGCAGTGGGAAAACACTGATGATTTTGAGCACAGGAATAAAGCAACAAAAGAAGAATTTTAGGAATATTTATTCAACAGCATTGTTAGGATGAAGTAGAAAATGAGAAAGTGAGTTAGAACCAAGTGTTAGAGCAAAGTGTTCTTAAGTAAGTGCTTAATAAAAATGTTTCTGATGAAAACTGATCATTTTGTTGGAAGAGGGTGGAGTTCACATATAAAAATACAAAGAAAAATATCTAATGGCCAAAAATATCTAAGGTAAAATCTTGGTATGATCATAATAACATGTTTTCCTAGAACAGTGAACTAGAACAACCCACCCTGGTCCCTTGGATCCTTCTCAAGATGGCAATTTTATTTTGCCCTCTCAGTAATGGAGATTGAACCTAAGGGTTTTTCACCACTGAGCTCCATTCCTGGCCCCTTTTATTTTTTATTTCGAGACAGGATCTTGCTAAGTTGCTCAGGATGAGCTCAAATGTGTGACACTCTTGCCTCAGCCTCAATCCCAGTGTTTCTGGGATTACAGGTGTGCCCCACCATACTTGGCCAAGCAAGTGATTGTCATAACTAAACCAGACACATGAATTGATGCCTTCAAAGCCTTCATAATGCAAGTTTGTCCCATTTCTTTGAGCCTATATCCCACGTAGGGTGCCATCTTTTCTTTTGGTCTGAAGATCCATTATTATTATTATTATTTTGGGGTACTAGAGATTGAACCCAGGGATGTTTAAACACTGAGCCACATACCCACCACTTTTTTTATATTTTATTTTGAGACAAGGTCTCCCTGAATTGCTTGGGGCCTCACTGAGTCGCTGAGGCTGGCTTTGAATTCCCTATCCTCCTGCCTTAGCCTCTAGAGCCTCTGGGATTACAGGTGTGTACCACCATGCTGGCATGAAGATCCATTATTAAGGTTTGTCTCATTTTGGTGTGGATCTTACAAAGTGGAGCGAGATATTGAAGGCACAACAATTTCATAGATGTGTTGTCAAATTTTAACCATCATGTACAGAATCTACAAAACATCAGTGTGACCAGCCTTTGCCACACACAAGAACACGGATGGAAGCTGACATTAAGGAGGGCAGACTAATAAAATAGCATGAAGTTTACCAGCTTTCTATTTTGCACAATGTTTTACCTGCTTTGTGCCCACTCATGAGTATACTTCTTTTTTTCTCTTTCTCTCTCTCTCTCTCTTTTTTTTTTGTATTGGGGATTGAAGGGGTACTTAACCACTGAGCCACATCCCCAGTGCTCCCCCTTTGGTATTTTATTTAGAGAAAGGGTCTCACTGAGTTGCTTAGAGCCTTGCTAAGTTGCTGAGGCTGGCTTTTGAATTTGTGATCCTCCTGCTTCAGCCTCCTGAGCCACTGGGATTAAAGGCATGCACCACTGCACCTGGCTCATGTGTATCTTTTGGATGCAAGAAGGAAAATTATTTTGCATGGATTCTGTAAACTGTTGTGCATTTTCCCAGATGATGTATCATTTGACCAATTAGTTCATTGGGGGCAGATATCAGAGGCTCATGAAAATGACAACACAGCCAAGAAAGTAATCTAAATGTGAAAATTTTCATCTGGGTTTAGACATGAATTTATTCCATTTATAATTCCTTAGTAGAGTTTTCTTGGTTGCAGTGAGACATTTTTATTTGCTCCCATCACAGTGTTTGCCTCACATCTCATAAAGCCCAATGTGTTACTGCTGTTCTGAAAGTCTCCTGCTTTGTGAGCAACTTATTTAATGAATTGGGAGTATCCTTGCACATTGCATTCACTTAAAGAGGGAAAATCCTTTTAAACAGCTATAGCTACAGAAATTCAATTTAGTTTATTTAGGAGGAAATGAGAGACCTGAATTGTAGCTGTGGAGTCTTACAATCTTTCAGACCGATAAAAGCCTAGTTTGGGGGATGGTTGAAACTGCATGGAATTGCTTCAGCCAAAATTATTTTTGTGAGCACATTCCCAAACCCACGATCATGTTTTGATAAGAAAAATCCCTTTCTCCACAAGTTCTCAGGTCCCATTCATTGGCCCCCTGCCCCCAATTCTGGAACCTATGTCAGGCTGTTATGTGGCTTAGTTCTTGGTGATATGTTTTCAATTTGAGTCAACTTGATGAGAGAAAAATTACTAAAAAGTGGGAATGAGCTGTGAGGTGAAGAGGGTTTTCCTATCAAAGTGGAGGTATTTTTAAAAGCATTTATTATTTCAAACTAAAACATTTATAGAAAATCGTGAGTGTGAAGTGTATGATTACCAGTTGCAGCTTTGCTGTATTGAAAAACTCAAGTTCATGGGGAATATTCATGGAGGCTCTGGCTAGCAAGCAGTTTGTTCAAGGGAACAATTTAGTCCAGAAGGCACGTCAGTTTAAAACAATAGTTTACTAATGTAGTAGTAATGGACAATTAAGATTCATAAATGTTGCCATGACCAAGACATAGTTTGGGATTTTAGACCAGAACAACCCTGTTATGAAGAGAACAGAATTAAAATGCCATATATTTCTCTGTCTTACACATGAAAAGAATATCAGAAGTGAGAACTCCACTCCTCCATTTTTGACATTTTATAGGCTCTGATGTAATACAGCTATTTTTTTCTATGTTGAAAATTATGAATATCGTTTTTGGCACATTTGTTCCATAGGAAGGGAATACTTAGCTTACAAGTGAAAAAGTCTGACTTTAACTGTGGATTAAGGAAATGTTGTATAGCTAAGTTGACTGTCTTAGGAAAAGTCAGTTTTGTGGTATTCTCTGGAAATTTGTTGCAACATATAAAACTCTCATTGTACAAATTCTGGGACTCTGAGGGAATAGTTACTCATTTTGGGTGAGAGCATTTTTTTTTTTTTGTTGAAGGTTCTTAGTAAGCTCTCAATGTTTTTTTTTTCTTAATTGTGTGTTGTGGAGTTCATCCCATGACAAAGCATTTGGCCTATTGTTGAATAAAAAGCAGGCTGCAAACAGTATTTATGGAATATGATACTGCATACATATAAAATTTTATGTGTGCGTGTGCATGTGTGTGGAAAGAAAGATGTCATGAAGGTTGTTAATAGTTAACTCTGGGTGGTGGGTTTTGAGTAATTATTATTTTCTTTGTATTTTTTTATAGTGCTAGATTTTCTTTTGTTATTGTGAAAGATGTCATGCATTTGAAAGAAGACATATGTACAGTTTAAGGAATAAAAATATCATGAATACCCACTGCTTAGCTAAAAAAAAGTAAAATGTTGCTGTAGAAGGCAAGCTGCCCTTCTGTTCCTGCCTCTATCAAAGAGGTAACTATTTGCCTGAAATTTGTACTGATCATTTCTTTGTCTTCCTACACAGATTAGTCACCTATGAAAGTGTCCGTAAGCCATATGTTATTTTGATCATTTTTGAACTTTAAATAAATGCAATCATACTGGATGTGTTCTGTTACTTTCTTTTTGCTTATGTTTTTAAGACTTGCTCATGTCAATGTGTATCTGATTTTTTCTTTGTCAATGGAAAATATTTCAATCACATCAAAAAACCAGTAAAGTTACAGCCATTTTGAAAAGGAAAACTCAAATGTACATTTAAAAATATATATATGTATATGTATGTGCTGGCAGAGTGCTGAAATAACCATGCTTTTGTTAAATAAAATATTTTTGTCTATTCTTATATGTTCACCAGTAGTCAGTATAGATAACTGCAGTCAGAATGTGATTTTAGGAACCACGGGCTGTACATCATAACAGAAAAATACCTTTCTTTCTTGTCCCTGTTGGTCAGCCACTGTGCTTGAAGTTTAGCAATTAGCTCTTTTTTGTCCTGGGGTTTTAAGAACTATGTCCCAGAAGAAAAATTGTGTCATTGATATTCAGAATTAGTGTAGCCAGTGATCAACTTTACTACTTGGAAAGCAAAGAGCAGGTCTTGAGGGTCAGAGGAAAGGGACAGTTCTGCACCTGGAGATATTTGGAGGAGAGGCTTCAGTGTAACATTGTAATGAAGACCCATAATAACATAAGTGTCCTTCCATGGATGAATGGAGAAAGAAAGTGTAGTATGTACACATGATGGAATACTTACTATTCAGCTATAAAAAGAATGAAATTCTACCATTTGCAGAATGGATTGCATGTGGAATCTAAGAAGGTCAACTTAGAGAAGCAGAGAGAAGAAAGTTGTTGAAGAAAGCTGTTGGCCGGGAATGAGGGTTGTTGTGGAGATGTTGATCAAAAGGTACAATGTTTTGATAAGACAGGAGGAAAAATTCAAGAGATCTATTATACAATGTAGTGACTATATTTAATAGTTCTATACTTGAAAATTGCTAAGAGAACAGATTTTAAGTGTTCTCACCACAAATAAATATGTCAATCACAGTTTGATTTAGCCATTCCACAATGCATCCATACTTCAAAATATTATGCTGCATACCACACATATATACAATTTTTATTTGTCTATTAAAAAAAAAGAGCTCTGGGTGTCCAAAAGGCCACCACTGAGAACAGAGTGAGAAGGCAATATTCAGGAGGGTGAGATACAGAGAAAGGAGGTAGGAAGGCAAAAGTACCTACACACCACCTTGCCCACCTATAGTGACAAGCATGTTTTGAGCCTCTAATATTAATCAGGCTTCATGCTAGACATTCACAATCCAAAATATAACAAGAACCAGCCCCTGCTTTTGAAGAACTCTCAGTCTGTTGGAGGAATCGAGTACACCAACAATCCTTGTACCACACCCCAGATGGCTAGTAAGGGAGTATAAAAGAAAAATTGACTGACTGCAGGGAGCTTTAAATGAGGTCATGCTTATGCTGAGTGACACTTGTGAGATGACTGTGGTGGCCAAGGAAAGGGAGGCGATGCCTGTCAGATGGAAGGGTGTGTACAGAGGCATGGAAGCACGAGAGCACAGGGCTTCAGGGAACCACCAATACTATGAGTGGAGGGTTGGCGTCCATCTTTCATGGCACATAATGTCATTTGCACTTGACCTCAGCCCATCTCTCCTATTGTGCTTTCCATATTATTTTCCGGAAATGGCTCTCAACATCATACTTTCCTCTTCTTTGCTAATAGAGAACTACATCAGGTCAACTAAACAAGTTTTTCCATAGAGATCCTGGTGAATGGGTCTTCTCAGGTAAACCAAGATTGGTTTTCATTACTACAGTTGAATTACAGAGTTCCAGAAACATCTGAGTTCCTATGAATGTGCATAAGCTAACCACGAAGGTCTAAATGTCAGAATCTCTGAGAACAAGTATTAACCAATTATCAAACATCTGAGTGCCTATAAGGATCAAGACACTATATGATCTTGCCATGTTATTAATCTATTGGAAAATAATTTAAATTTGCTTGTATAGCATTTTGTGTATGTTCACCTTAAATTTTGTAACTTCATCATGAGTATTTACATCAACTATTTGAGGACAATATATAATATTTTGCAGCTTAATCTGTTTCAATAAAGAACAAATACAATGTAAGAATCATATTAAACTAACACATGATAGTTTTGAAGAATGTTAAATTTGGGAACCAGCAGCCATAAACAAGAAAGCCTCAAAACTGTAAGAATCAACTTGCCTGCTACCTAGACATAAATAGAACTTGTTTTGTAACACAAATTTGATTCAGCAAATGATTATTGGTGACTTTACATGGCTTTGTGGAGGACACCACACTTTCCCCGAAACAACCTTCTGCCCTCTGTAGTTGTTCAGGTTTCATGACTGTGAGTTTTGTACTCTAGAATAAGAGAATGGGAAAGTTTCCATCCTTCTTCCCACCCTCATTTCCAATAGCAACCTTTCTATCATTTCACTTTCTTGTATAGGAAACTCATACAAAGTCTATCAGCCCCATATTAGTCCAGACAAACTGTGAAGTGTAAAATAGTGATGAGCACAGAGACTTAACTAGAAATATTGGAGGCTACACTTTACTCCAGACTTAATGTCATCAATCTAGAATTTCCAACACTCCAGAGAAAACCCTATGAGACATTGCATATGCCTCTCAGATTCCATTCTCCTTGCCCAGCCTCTCTGGGATCTCTCATGAAAGAATGGCTGAGGAATTGCTAAAAGATTGTATTTCAAATCATCTCCATTTTTTTTCCAGATTTTTTCTAGGATGTATTGATTCCAAGGAATAAGTAGAAATAGGAAAATTTCTGCTGCTTTTCACTCAGTCCAAACTGTAACATCTTATCTGGTTATTGCATATTCTTGTAAGTGGTTTCTTTGCTTCTGTCCTTGCTTCTCAACACATCAGACACACTCTCACTGCAGGGCATTTGCACTTGGACCTCCTCCTAGACCATTCTTTACATTATTTCTGGCTCATTTCCTCGTGTGTTCGGTTCTGTATTTAAATGTCATATTCTCAATGAGGATTTCTTTTCCTGCTTTAAAATTGTGACCTCCACAATTTCATATTAAAAAATTCCTCCTCATTTTTTCTGACTTTATTTTTTGTATGTTATTTGTTGTCATCTGACATATTATATATTTAAAGTTTTTATTTTGTCTATTCTCTGTATCCCACAATTAGAATGTAAAGTTTTTGAACTTTTTGACACACTCTGTTTCTAGTGCCTGAATGCTACTTGTATGTGGTAGGTGCTCAATATGTAAATAGACAAATGCATAAGAAGGGACTTATTCCTACATTATGTTATTTTTCTTAGACTAGTCACACTCCAAAATTTAGTTAGAACCTTAGTCTTCATCTGAGTGAAGAGAAGCAACCACACAATTGCACATGGTGTTTTCTTATCATACGCCACAATATTCAGGTTCAATTTTGTCTTTACTAGCTGAAAAAATTTAAAGTTTTGTAATGTTAGACTTTTCTCACATTTGCAAGAGTCACTTTCATTAGACATTGAAAAATTTGCAGGCTTTCTGGAAATATTTCTTCTGAGGAAATTTTCAGAAATAGCTTTAAAATAGACTGAGTGGGTGTGTGTGTTTCACATTTTCAAAGAGAAATCTTTTAGTAGTACCAAGTATTGGGCTGTTTTACAATTGAAGTGGGTGATTGCATTTCTAACTCAGTTCTTCATCTAGATCTTCAGATATTTGATAAAACATTGGGTCAGATGGATAATGACTTCTTATATTTCCTTTTTTAAAAGTTTGACCCAAAATAGGGGAGTAGATTTGTTTATACTTGCTTTCATGCTTAAATGGTAAAGTTGAGTAATTGCAATACAGACTGTGGATTTCAAAGCGAATATTTACTATCTGGCTCTGTATAGAAAATTTATGGACTCCAACATTAGATTGTAACCAATTTAAGTTGGAGAGACCAACCAAAATGCAGTTAGCCATATGGAAGAGGGTAAAACAAAAGTATGTGATCATCTACAGAATGGTTCCTTTTTCCTTAGCTAGTAAGTAATTACATACTTTTTCCTATTTGTACAATTTTCAGACCTGTTACATTATTTGTAAATATAAATTTTCTTAATAAAACCATTTATCTTCATCAACATATTGAAATTCAGATGTTTTATTTTAGTTTGGGATTGGCTTTTCAAGAAACAGTGGTTTTTGCTACTAATTTGCTGTTCTACAGCTTTTTAGATCAAGTGTTATTTCACAAGTAACACTGATTTTAAAATTTAAATTATTCTTTTATTTACCTGTTTTTATATATGATTGAAATCTATTGCAAATAGGCCCTGTTACAGTGATTAATTTTAATTTTAAACTCTCTGTTTAAATAAAACTATTTCACAATGTAAAAATAGGTAACTTTAATACTATAATTTGGTCACCACATCAGGTTTTATAGAATCAATTTATGTTTTGAATTTTCTTAAAACATAGACAACACCTGCACCTATAGATTTAATGTCCTGTCATATTTCTGGATCATTAATTAAGTTATATAGAGATGCCTTTTGAGATGTGTGATAAGTAACCAAAATTAAGTATTGTGTTTAACATTTAAGAAGCTTTTAGAATGTGTTATTCACATTTTGTAATCTCTAGAAGGCTATACTCAGAATATTTTTCACCTTCATATAGTACAGACAAAGTGTCAAGCTTTCTGATATTTGCTGGAAAATACAAGGACATGTGACATTTTTACTGTTAAACACAATTTAGTGGTTGGAAGAAGTTGATGTCTTTGTGAGTACATTACAACCAGATTTACTTAGCACTTTGGAAAACAGAGTAGATGGCACACAAAACAGGCTTAACTATGAAGCCTTTAAATCACATATAACAATGCATTTAGCACTGCTCTGTTTTAGTAAAATCTATAGTTCACTTAAATATAATAATAATAATAAAAAAATAATAATACCTATCCCACATAGAACTTTACTTGTGTCAGGTCCTGTTCTGTGTTCTTTCTGGGCATTGTCTCACTTGTTCTTCACAAACGCCCTTTCTTTCTATCTATCTTTAGTTTGTTGATGAGGAAACCCAGGAAACTGAATAAGACCACAGAAAAAGGAAGTGATAGAACCAGGCTTTGACCAATCTAGACAATCTGCTTAGTTCTAAAATCCAGCTCTTAACCTCTGCAGCATTCTACTACTCTAAGTAGTGTAATTTCAGTTGATCACAATGGAGGGAGACACTTAAATGGATCCTCTCTTTTCATCGGTTTTCATGTTTTGCACACTCCGATTAAAAATGACATTCTTCACTATCCTCTATTATGTCTTGCAGGCTTCAACCCTGAATTCCTCATATTTGCATACTTAATTGCCTTTTACAGAAGATCCCTTACAAGTAAAAAAAAAACATTTTTTTCTGAGTATTATAGTTATCTTTCTCTTAGGTGTCCTTTACTTTGATTCTTAAATAATATGTCATCAATCTTACTGATTAGCCATGATTCAAGATGTACTTTCTTATTAAAAAAAGAAAGAAAAACACAGAAATTCCAGTGTTGTTCCAGACAGCTGTATTTTGTTGAGATGACTTAGTTCTGGAAGGTGTTCATTCTACTGGACATTTCTGGAAATAAATATGTTAGCTTGATTTATGGTGCTGAAATAATTATTATTTTTTTTTTTACAGATTCTACATACTTCCATTGGAAGAATAACATTTGGAAAGCATCTTCCAATTGTCCAGTTGTCCAGGCACCATTCCCTGCCCTGACTTATTTCAATTTAATTAAGCCATGTGGTACTTTGTGTCAACAGATTTGAGAGAATGCTTGTAAAGGGACTTGAAGGCAAAAAGTGCAATTTAGTGTGAATGCACAATACTGATATGATGCAGCTAGCTTGGGTATGTGAAGATGATCTGCATACATGGTGATCTGTAAGCACACTTTTTGTAGACTTTTATGTAGAATCAATCATTATGGTATTTAGACTGGATGGGAACCTTCCTCTCCATGAAGCCCCATGACTGGAAAGAACCTAAGTTGTTTTGCTCTTTCTCTTTCTCCCAGCTCCTGGAGAGTTTGTTGAATGGGCAGGAAATTATTATGCAGCTGAAAATTATTTTGCAGTTGAAAATCATAGTCACCTTGCCTGCTCAATGTACACCTCACTGGATTTTTCATTTCCACCTTTAGAAAGCTATTCAGAAAAGGAGGTGAGTTTGGATAAGTAGTTAATAGAGTCATCAAAGCTTATTTAACTACTTAAATGATCAATGACCTATCATTGACCTATTAGACTACGCATTCCAGAAAACACTTGAGATGATACACTTTAATATCTACAAAATGATTATGAGTATGCATAAATAGAAAGTCAAGACTAGAGGAAATACAATGTGAAGGTCAAAGCCAGGAAGAATTACAACAGGATGAATCAGACCATGTGAGTAAAGCTGAGGTCTATTTGGTTCTGAATTTCTGATGACTAAGGTGGAAGGGGAAACATGATTGGTGAAATCTAAATTTAATTAACTGAAATGAAACTCTACAAATATTTCAGTGCTTTTATCTCCCATTATGTTGAGCTGTAAAAACCACTGTGGGTATTGTGGACTGAATGTTTGCATTCTCCCATTACCAAATTCATTGTTGAAATCCTAATCCCCTAGGTGATGGCATTAGGAGGCAAAGTCTTTGGAGGTAGTTATGTCAGAAGAGTGGAACTCTCATGAATGGGATTAAAGGTTTTAATGAAAGGGACTCCAGAGAGTCACCTTCTTTCTACATGGTGGGGATATAAGGAAAACTCAGCAATTTGCCACCAAAAAGAGGGGTCTCACCAGAATCTGACCATGCTGGCACCTGGATCTCAGACTTCTAATCTCCACAGATGTGAGAAATAATGTTACTTATAAACCATCCAATTTATAGTACTTTGTTATAGTAGCCTGAACTGCAGATCATGTGAGTCAGAACTTTTTTTAAGTCCCACCCTGATGTGTTGGTCATTTTAGGGAAATTATTTATTCTTTGCTTCAGATAACATAACTAAATGCTACCTTAAACAGTATCTGGAAAGGAAAAAAATTCTCACAATGCAATCAATTTAAATTTGGACTATAATTAATTCCCTTGGCTGAATCTCACTGGTTATATTCTTAATTTTTTATAAGGACCAATTCCAGTGATACTGTCTAGAAGTATATGGACATATTGAATCTTTCCTGTTTTTGTCCCTGCCTTTTCTTGTTCCTATACCTTTATTTAGTCTGTGGTCTCTGTTTCAAATATACCTGTTAAGACCTTTAAGGGTCTGGTCTATCACCCTTTAAGCGAGTCTGCCATAGTTTCATGACTCAGCCAGAGCAGTAGCCAGAGTATTAGTATTTGTGTCAGCAACACAAGCTCCAGCTACAACAGGGTGACCCAAAGAACCAGGTGACATCTGCACAACGAATAGGCTGCATTATAGGAGAGGAACCCTGAGCTTAAGGAACCTAAATGTTTTATAACGGGCAATAGGTCTATCTGCCTGGTGGGGGGGATATGAACGAATTATCTTTATCTCTAAAGATCTTGGAAAACATAGTTTGGAACAATATCAGTTTGTGTCTATACTTGCAAGAAATGCAGGAATGTGAGATACCCAATCTCCCAATAGCCTCAATCTTTATGTCAAATTAAACACTATCCATCCCTGAAACTACCACTTTCAGCCTTCTTGTACTCTTTGATTTTTCATTGTAATTATAGCCTCTACCAAGATTTTATTATTCATTTTCTAATGTATATCTCTTTGTTTCTAATGGTTTCATGTAAGTCAGTATTTTAAAGGAGGGTCTATGATCTTTGAGGGCAGAAACACCATTACAACTCACTTTGTAACCACTGTAGTAGTTAATACTGTAAAGGGTATGCAGAGAATATAGATAGGAATAAGAGAAAAGGCCAAAATTTGAAAGTATGTTCATGGTAAAAAAATAAAAATTGGCCATACTTCCAGTTTGTCATGATATAGTGGCTAAAGAATTATAGACTAAGAATCTGAAAGTTTTTATGACCTCATAGCTGTGGCATCTAGGATTCCACAGCCAACTCAAGACTTGACCTTCCTGAAGTTTAATCTTAGTGTGTTAGTAACATGTTGATTTATCTCTGTTTAAATACAGGGAATGCGGGGGCACTCTCAGGAGACAAGGCAAACTATGTTTTTTATCCAGAAATTTTTGGACAAATAGGGCCGTGCAGTGTGCCAAAGACAGGTGGTAGAAAGGTGGAAGGCAAAATTATAGCTATGAATTAATCAAGTACTTAGTCCATCATTATTGAAAACCCATTAGGAATATGCTTTGTGAAAGTCATGCCAGTCTGGTACAGAAGCAGAGAATGAGACCAGCATATGTATTTGAAAATATTTTGGCAACCTAAGTAAATATTTTTTCCCTGTTTTTCTATAAAATAAAGGACAAAGTTAGTTTTAGAAGGATAATAGAAGACTCCTCTACAGAACATTAAAATCTGGCTTGAACCACTTATTCATTGTGTGAGTTAGGTTAAGTTTCTTGGGCTTGCTGAGTTATTAGTAAATTTGGAAAATAAAACCTAGTTCTTAGAATATTTGAGAATTAAATGAGATAATGTATGTTCAGTACTCAGTACAGGGTCTAACACCAAAATGATAACTTCTGTTATGATTCAACTATTGACTCATAAGGATGATTCATGGCTTGAAAAGATGTATTGTAAGCCTCCTAACCAGGAAATAACCCAAGGGTCTGGGTCAGATTTTAACTATTGAGCCAAGACACCCAGTAAGCCTTAGAAATGAAAGAAAAACAGGTGACTGCTTTTCCATGGGTTTCTGTTTAGCGATGGATTAAATCAAAGCTTTCAATTTTCAGGGTCATTGAGATAAGTTTAAAAAATTTTGTAATTGTATTGAGCTTTGTAAATTTGCCAGGTTACAAGTAGATAGATAACTTATGTGGTTACTTCTAATGTGGTATAAAGTTTTTGCCTGGGTTTCAGGTTGTCTTTTCATATATATATATATATATTTTTTTTTCTTTCTCTTTAGATAGTCCTATTATCAAGTATACAACTGTAACTATAATACAGGGAGTAACAGTTTCTTTGTCAAACTGAAATAAGGTAATTGGTACTTTTCCAAGATAGTCTAAAGGGGGCAAGTTATATTCATGTGATCTAAATCCATTGGTTAAATGCACAGGGATTAACATCTGTTAAAAGAGTTGTGCTTGGCACGCAGGTGTTTCAATATTTGCATTTAGTATGTGTTTCAGAAACAGCCTCTGAGAAAAACATTTATGTAACAATCTGGTGGTTTTATTGTCTAAATCTGTCAGGACAGTCATTTTGTTACTCAGACTTTGTGACCCTCTTGCAAGCCATAAACTATTTAACGAAGTGAGTATATTGAGAAAGATGACAGACTTTTAAGCTTTGGGGAAAGAGTATTATACGAGAAGAATCAGCCTTTCCCCTGAGACTGTGCCTAATATGTGAACAGCAAAAACAATTACATTGGTGATTTCAGGAAGTCCAATAAATTCCATTGCACAGTCCCACTTTTGAAATATTACATCACTCAGCAAAAAGTTTAGGTTCATATATTAGCTGAAACGAACTAATCATGAATTAATTGCCATCAGTTCAGTTTTGTGAATGGAGTGCAGAGGTAGGGCTCTGGTTTCAGCGTGGTCAGCCCTCACCATTAACTAAGCCTGCTGTGGAAGTCTCACTGTGCCCATATGCAGAGTGAGCCGGATCTACTCTTCTCAGCAGTCCTGGCCCTCACCTCTCATTGAGGTGATTGACTTAACCATTCCGTAATCCACATTGTTAAAATAAGTTGTGCTCTGGTCCGTTTGTTTGGGAGGTAAAGTGGGGGAAATAAATGCAGTGCGTCTCCAGGGATTTGTGGCTTGAAGTTAGAAAGAAAATAGAGGAATCAATTGGTTTCACACACTGCCAGATCAAATCTCAGGAAAATTAAAACTCGGTAAAAGCTGAATTATAAGTGAAACCACACTTGGCTGTGATAGCACATGATGGCTCACTTTGTCTTAATTATTTTCTAAGTGCTTTAAATGTATTTAGGGTATGTGAATAGCCAGTCAGAAACTGTGTCTTGTGTAGAAATAGCAATGAACTTTTGATGGCAATGTCTGCCCTGTGGCTTGTTCTCACACAAATTAAGCTGATTTTGACTTCTAGATGGGCCCTAAATCACCCTAAATCATCGTTATTTCAGGCCATGTAGGGAGTACACTTGGGAAGTATCAATGGATGCAAACTTCAGATACCTTATTGCTTCAGAGAATCATCTCCCATAAATGGCTGGGTGTGGTGGGAATGTGTATGTGGGATGGTATTTAGAGTTTTGTCTGATGCTTCTGGAATAGTCTGCATTTCTTCAATGCTGAGGCCAATCATCTACTGTGTTATTCACTGAATACTAATATGTTTCTTAATTGCTGTAGCCAGATCCATAAACTCCACCTTAACCTGTATCTCCTTCAGGTGGTTTCCAGAATCTGGGATTGAATAGACCTGAAAAGTCTCCTGAAAAAAACTGGAGGGCTGTATACTCATGGTCAGTTTTCAAGTTTTTTTTCAGTACTGGGGATTGAATAATGAGCTACATCCTGAGCCCTTTCTATTTTTTATTTTGAGATAGGGTCTTGCTAAGTTGCTTAGTGCCTCACTAAGTTGCTGCTTCAGTCTCCTGAGCCACTGGGATTACAGTTTTTAATTTTGTCAATTATGGACGTGAAAAACAATTACATTTTGCTGGGCGTGGTGGCGCATGCCTGTAATCCCTGAGGTTTGGGAGGCTGAGGCAGGAGAATCGTGAGTTCAAAGCCACCCTCAGCAAAAGCAAGGGGCTAAGCAACTCAGTGAGACCCTGTCTCTAAATAAAACACAAAAAAGGTCTGGGGATGTGGCTTAGTGATCGAGTGCCCCTGAGTTCAATCCATGGTACTCCTCCCCCAAAAATTACATTTATCATTTGATAACTATTACATTTTAACACCAAAATTATAGTCTATGAATGAAGAACAGTACTTTCAATAAAGGCAATTTAGCTCATAAAAGAGTAATTTTATTATGTCTATTTCTTGTTCCAATGATGATTTTGCCCTGGATTGACATCTAGCAGGAAAATATTAAGAATCATTGATTTGGCCAGGCACAGTGGTGCATACCAATGATCCCAGTTAGTCAGGAGGCTGAGGCAGAAGGATCTAATGTTTGAGAACAGCTTTGGCAACTTAGGGAGACAGTGTCTCAAAATAAAGTGCAAAAGGGCTGGGGGTGTGGCTAGTGGTAGAAGGCCTGTGGGTTCAATCCCCAGTATACTCCCACAATGCGTGCGCATACACACACACACACACACACACACACACACACACATTCTCATTGCTTTGGTCAAACACCAACTCCTTGTAATCTAGTGGATTCTTTCTGTGCTTCCTCCTTTATAAGAAAGGGATGACAACCCTTGCCTGGCCTTTCACACAATGTTATTGTGAAATTTCTTGTGGAATAATGTATATGAACGTGTTTTTTAAACCATAAGTCACCATCAAAATGAGGGGGTTTTGTGGTAGATATGGGAGATATAATTAGGTAAAAGAATCCTGTGATTGGGCACAGTCTTAGGAACCCACTGAAGAAGCATCTCCCAGTGTTTCCCAATGCCTTCAGTCAAAAGCCTACTTCAAGTGTGGCTCTGAATATTCGTTTGTTTTCGTTGCTGATTTATCTAACTGCTCCATTTCATCTGAAATGTAAACCCATGGATTTGTTGCTCCTCGGCAAATGTATCCTTGCTTTGACAGGAGGATTAATTGATAGGCATCAAGTGTCATAGAATCCCTGGGTCTTGGGGGTTAGGGAAGGGGTTGGTTATGGAATGCATTAATAAAGTTGGTTTTTAGAAGGTGTGTAGTTTGCTATATTCTTGGGTTGCATCAGGAAAAACAAAAATCTAAAACTACTCTTTGGAGTCAATTTATGGGCTGTTGGAGTGCAGTTTGTCAGGATATTATTATTATTATTATTATTTGGTACCGGAGATTGAACTCAGGAACACTCGACCACTGAGCCACATCCCTAGCCTTATTTTGTGTTTTATTTAGAGACAGGGTCTCACTGAGTTGCTTAGCACCTCGCTGTTGCTGAGGCTGGCTTTGAACTCGTGATCCTCCTGCCTTAGCCTCTCAAAGTGCTGGGATTACAGGTGTTCGCCATCCTGCCCGGCTGATTTTTTTTTTTTTTTTTTTTTCAAATAAGCTGCTCTGGATCTTTCCATGTAGCATCACATATCGGTACTAGTTCCTCAGGCAAAGAGATGCTTTTCCTCTGCACACCGCCAACCAACCCCCTGCCATCGTGGCCCTTGAGAAAGGTGAGGAATTTAATTCTTCAGATTTTAGTTTCTTTTTTGGGCTAAACAAATTCAATGCTTCTAAGCATTTCTTATGTGGAAAATTCAGAAGCCATCATCTTTTCCTGCTGCTTCTCTCAGTGGAGATCTGTTAATACATTAGAATGCTATCTCTTTGTGATAGAAATTGAAAATACCTTATCTTAATTTGTTTTATGACTTCATTTATGGCATTTTTCACATATTACATTTTATTTGGTTCAATATGTTGTAATTTTACCTTATAGGTCTAGTTTTTCGTATAGTTAGAGCTTCCTCACTGCAAGATTATTTTGAAAATTCTAATTTTCTTGTTAATTTGATGGCTTCACTTTCCCCGTTTGAATCTTCTACCCATTTGGATTTACTTGGCAGTAAGAGGTGAGATTAAGGATCAATCTACTCTTTAAAAAAATACCACTTTACATTTCAATTTGATATTTTATAATCCAGCTTCTCATTAATATGAATTTCACCTTTATTATACACTAAGTCTTCACATATACACAATTCTACCTATAAACTTTCTGTTCTATTCCATAGATCTATTAATCCATGTAATGTTTTACCATAGTTGAAAAAATATTTTTATTTTTGTGTAATATCTGGCAGGAGGTAATCTTTGTGAGATTTTCCTGATTATTCTTTTTATTTTTAAAATCTTCATGGTAGTAATTGATATGTGATAGACAGATGATGTTTAAATTGAACAATTTTATTAATTTTGGCATAGATATATACACAATCAAAAAAATGAACATATTTATGATCACCAAAAGTTTCATTGTGACTCTTGGAAGTCTCTCCTTCCTGATCCTCCCTATCTCCCTATTCCCAAGAGATTAGTTGGCATTTCCTAGAAATTTAAGAATAGAATCATACATGTATACTTTTTCCCTTCCCAACTTCTTTCACTCAATGTAATTTTTCTCTCAGATTCTTTTTTCTTGTTGCCTCTATCAGCAGCTCATTCCTTTTTATAGCTAAAATTTTGTTGTATGAATATATTAGTCTTCTTGGGCTACCATAACAAAATTCCAGTAGCTTAAGTGGCTTAACCAACAGAAATTTATTTCTCACCATTCTGGAGACTGGGAAGTCCAAGATCAGGGTGCCATTATGATGAAAGACCTCTGGTGAGGTCTTTCTTCTTGGCTTGAAGCCTCTTGCCTCCCATGACCTCATGTGGTCTTTCCTCTGTGCATGCCCAGAGACTTTCTTCCCTTTACAGGCCACTCATTCCACTGGGCCCTACTGATAAGTGTAATCACCTCTCAAAGGCCCAATCTCCAAACATCATCTCAACTGTGGGTTTGGGAGCCAGCATGTGAATTTTGGGATACACAAACATTGTGTCCATAACCATTTAAAATATATCCTTGAAACTATTCAACATTAATAAATCTGTTGTTTCCAATATGTAACAACAAATCCCATCATTAAGTACAATTATAATGCACCAATAAAAATATGGAAAAAAAAAAGTAAAAAAGTTGTTGTTTCCAATTTTTGGTGATTATAAATAAATCTATGAATTTTCATATTACAGGCATATGCCTTTATTTCTCTTGAGTAAATATTTACAAGTGGAATGGGTAGATGCTCAACTTAGAAAAGGTTGTCAACCAGTCTTCTAAAATGATTGTACCATTTTACAGATTCACCACAACTGTTCCAGATGCTCCACATCCTAGATGCTCCACATCCTAGATGCTCCATTTGGTCAGTGGTTTTAATTTTAGATATTCTAATAGGTGTGCAGTTTAGTGGTATTTATTATGGTTTTAATTTGCATTATCATAATGAACAATGATTTGAACATCTTTTCATGTGTTTTTTTCCCATCTGTATGTCTTCTGTTTTTTAATGGAAGGGTGGGTACCAGGGATTGAACTCAGGGGCACTCAATCACATCTCTGGTCTTATTTTGTATTTTATTCATAGACAAGGTCTCACTGAGTTGCTTAGTACCTCACTTTTGCTGAGGCTGGCTTTGAACTCATGATTCTCCTGCCTCAGCCTCCCAAGCCACTGGGATTACAGGAGACTGGGTGTATGTCTTCTTTAGTAGAGCTTTTGTTTAAATCTTCTCTCTCCATTTTTCCCATTGGGCTATTTAGTTTCTCAATATTGAATTTTGAGAGTTCTTTCTGTATTCTGGATGAAAATCCTTTATCACATGTGCAATTTGCAAATATTTCTTCAGTCTATAGCATTTTTTTTTAATCCTAACAGTCTTTTTTTGAGAATGAAAATTCTTAATTCTGATGAAATATAAATTATTAATATCTTTTTAATGGAGTGTACTTTTGGTATCATTTATAAGAAATATTTTCCTAATACAAGATCATGAAATTTTTTTATAGTTTTAGGTTTTACATTTGGAGATATAATTCACTTTGAATCAACTTTTGTGTTTGTATTTATTATGGGTCAAAGTTCTTTTTTGCAATTTCTAATTAGTTTTTGCAATTTCTAATTATTATTACTAGTATATATAAATAAAATTGATTTTTGTATATTGACCTTATATCCTGACATATTACTAAACTCACTTATTAATTCTAGTCATTTGTTTTTATGATTTCTGAGGGATTTTCTACATAGATGATGATTTTGTCACTAAATGGAGGCCTGGTTTTTCCTTTCTAGTTTGGATGCCTCTTATTTCTTTTCCATGCCTTGGGGATCTGGCTAGAACTTCAAGTCCAATGTTGAACCGACGCGGTGAGTGGATGATATCATTGCCTTTTTTCTAGCCTTAGGGGGAATCAGTCTTTCTCCATTAAATATGATATTAGTGGTAAACTTTTTCTGTCTTACTCTTGCTCAAATTGAGGAAGTTCTATTCCTGCTTCAGTAAGAGTTTTTAGTAGAAATGTTTATTAAATTTTTGTCAAGTACTTTTTCTGGGCTTGTCGAGATGATTATGTGATTTTTCTTTTTTAGTTTGTTAATAGGGTCATTTGCATTGACAAATTTTTAAATGTTAAACCATTTTTGCTTTCCTTGATCTGACCCTGTGTGGTCACATTGCATTATTCATTTTATGTGTTTCTGGATTTGATTTGCAAAAAGATTGTTTAGAATTTTTGCATCAGTGAACATGGAGGATAGTTTTTTTCTTACATCAGCCTGTGCTTCATATCTGAGAACTGGCCTTGTGCAATGAATTGGAGTTCCTCTTCACTTTTCTGGTGGAGTTTGTGCAGAATTGCCATTTAATTTTTCCTTAAATATTTGGTGGAATTCTCCATGAAGCAAACTGTGCCTGGAGATCTTTTCTTTTTCTTTCTTTTGTGGGAAGCTTTCAATTACAAATTCAGTTTATTTAATAGGCTATTTAGGTATCTATTTTTATTCCCAGTAGCATATTTTTTATATTACTAAGGCTTTGTAGGAAGTATTAAAACCAGAAAATGTGAAACATTCTACTATATTCCCCCTCTCAGGTTATTTTGACTATTTAGGGTTTCATTAGATTCCATATAAATTAAGTAATTGTAATTGAGTAAATTGGATAGTTTGTGTCATTTGAGAACTTTGTTATGACTTCTGTCTACCACACAAAAAAATTGTCTTTTATCTAAATTGTCAAACTTAATGCCATAATGTTCTTTATAATATTTATTATTTTTGTTTTATATTTGAAGAGTATATAGTAATGTCAACTTCTGTCATTCTTGATATTAGAAATTTGGATCTTTTCTCATTTTTCCTCCCTGATTAGTATGGCTGATATATAACTATATTGATCTTATTAAAGAAGCTGTTTTGGATTTTACAAATTTTTTTCTCCAGATTATTTCACTGATATCTATTCTGATTTTTGTTATTTCTTTTCTTTTACCTGGTGTCAATTGATTTCTTTGTATTTAGTTTCTTAAGATAGAAGTTGGAGTCATTGACTTGGGCACTTTTCTTTGTCCTGACACAGGTATTTAGTGTTATGAATTTACCTCTATACATTGCTTTCATTGCATCTCAAATAATTTAGAATGTTTTCTGTTTTTTGTTTTCAGCCCAGTATAATTGCTAATTTCCTTTTGCCTTTTAATCATGGATTATTTAAAAGTATGTTGTTTAATTTCAATATATTTGAGGGTTTCCCAGATATCTTCCTTTTATTGATTTCTAACCTAGTTTCATTATATTCAGAGTATTTATTCTGTATGGTTTGAATCCTTTTACATTTATGGAGAGATGTTTTATGGTCCAGAACATGGTCTGTCTTGAAAAGTGTTCCACATACATTTGGAAAGAATGTGTATTCCAGTCCAGTGCTGTCATGTGTATTATCTGTAAATATCAAACAGGTCAAATTGATTTATAATGTTATTCAGTCTCTTCTACATCCTTAATGGTTTCCTGCTTACTGATTTCATAAATTACAGAGAAATGATTGTTGAAATCTCAGATTATAATTTTGAATTTCTCTCTTCTTTATTGCCTAAACTTTTGTATCATCTAAGTCTCCCAATATCATGCAAGGTAAACAGTATTATTTCCATTTGTCAGATAAGAAAATAGGAGCTCAATGAAGTTAAATGGGTGACTCTGTGTCACTGAGTTTGCATGACTAAGAACTAGAATTCAGGGCCAGGCTTATTTGAATCACAGACCCATTTTTTCCCCCAATTTATAATTATATCTCTCAAAAGATTCTGAATTCTGCCATTCTCTATGGAGTTTATCTCCTGAAGACCCTTTATAAAAATAAAAATTTTTTGAATCTCAGGGACACCAAATTATGTTAATCAAAATCTTTGGCTGATGACATATTTATCAATGGTTTCTCTATGAACCTCTTTTATTTATTTGTTTAATTTTCTGTTGCAACATTATAACAATAATGCAGTAAGATAATGATAATAATTGGGATAAATAATAAAAGATCACAAATAGCCAAACTGACCTTAAGAAAAAAGAGAAAAGCTGAAGGCATCACATTTCTTTTCTGTTCCTTTTTTCTTTTTTCTAGTACTTGAAACCAAGCCTCTCGCATGGTAGGCAAACACTTTGCTACTGAGCCACATCCCCAGTCCTGAGGTATCACACTTTAGATTTCAAACTATATTATGAAGATACAATAATCAAACAGCATGACATTTGCATAAAGATGGATGTATAGTCCAATGGAAAAGAGTGGAGAACAAGAAGAAAGCCCATACATGTTCAGTGAATTGATTATCTGTCAAAGTACCAAGGATACACAATGGGGAAAGGATAATACCTTTAACAATTGGTGTTGGGAAAACTTTATGTCCATTTCCTATATGAAATTTGACCTTTATTCTACACCATACACAAAAAAGAAACTCAAAATGAAACAAACAATACAATGAAACTTTAAACACAAGACCCGAAACTGTAAATTTTTTAGAAGAAAATTGAGGAGAAAAGCTTCATGACATTGGTCTTGGCAATGATTTCATCAATAGGACACCAAAGCACAGATAACAAAAACAAAAAATAAACAAGAGGGGTTACATCAAACTAAAAACTTCTGCACAGCAAAGGAAACAATCACAGAAAAAAAAAGAAAACCTGTAGAATGGGAGATAATGTTTAAATACTATATTGTTTTTGTAAATAAAATTTTATTAGCACAAAGTTAAGTCCATTTGCTTACACATTATCTATGGCAGTTTTTTCCCCCCACATTTTTTAATTGGTGCATTATAGTTGTACATATTGATGGATTTGTTGTCACATAATCGTACATGCACACAATATAACAATATAATTTGGCCAATATCACTCCCTGCCATACCATATTCTGGAAAGGAGGTGTTTTAGTCAGTGTTTTGCTGACTAAGAACAATTTTAGAAGAGGAAATTTTATTTTGGGGCTCATGGTTTCAGAGGTCTTAGTCTATAGATGGAGTGAGGGAGAAAAGCAGCTCAGGACATGATAATCAGGAAGCACAGAGAGAGAGAGAGAGCCCTCCTCACCAAGAACAAAATATAAACCCCTCAAATCATGCTCTCAGTGACTTACCTCATTTAGTCACACCCTACTTGCCTACAGTTACTACCCAGTTAATGCTTATGGGAGGATTAATGCACTGATTAGGTTAAGACTCTCATGACCCAATCATTGCACCTCTAAACTTTCTTGCATTGTCTCACACATAAGCTTTTGGGGGACACCACATATTTAAACCCTAACAGGTATTAATATCCAAAATATACAAGAAATTCAAACAACTCAAAAGTTAAAATATATCTACTAATCCAATTAAAAATGGACTAAGGACTTGAATAGATATTTTTCCAGAGAAGACATACAAATATCCAAAGGTATGTGAAAAAATGCTCGACGTTGTTAATCATCAGGAAAATGTGAATCAAAACCACAATGAGATATCATTTCACACTTGTCAAGATAACTTTTTTTTTTTTTTTAAAGAGCCCAATCTCATGAATATCGAAAAGAGATCAGTAGAGTGGAGGAAATAAGCCAGGGGGAGAGAGGAGAGGAGGGAAAGGGGAAATACTGGGAAATGATACTGGGCAAATTATATTGTTAAGTAGTGTGTATGTACAAATATGTAAAAACAAATTCCACTATTACATACGATTATCATGCACTAATAACAAATATGGAAAAAAAGAGAAAAAAACCCCAAACAACAAATAAAGAACAAAAGAAGAAATAGGAACTCTTGTGAACTCTTGTGTGAACTATTGTAAACTTGTGAGGTGGGAGAGTCCTCAAAAAAGTAAAAACAATCACTATATGAACTAGCAATTTCATTTCTGGGTATTTACCCAAAATAATTGAGATGAAGACCTTGAAGAGATACCAGTATTCCTATATTAATTGCAGTAGTATTCACAATAGCAAAGATCTAGAGATGAACTAGATGTCAACAACAGATGAATGGAAAAGAAAATATGGTGTATACATAAAATATAATACCATGCAACCTTAGAAGAGAAATCTGCCATATGTGACAACACGGATGAATTCTGAGAACACTAAGCTAAGTGAAATAAGGCAGTCACAGACAAATACTACATGATTCCACTTACATGAGGTAACAAAATTCTAAATTCATAGAATCAAAGAGTGAAATGGTGGTTGTGAGGGCCAGGAAGAGATGGAAATGGGGAGTTAATCAATGGGCATAAAGTTTTAATCAAACAAGATAAACAGTTCTGTAGAGTCTATCGTCAACAAGTATATGTACAACAATGTATTGTATCGTACATTTAAAACATTTAAGAGAGTCTCTTTTTACTCTTATTACAGTAGAATTAAATAAAATAAAATAAAAATGAACTACCCAACATGAGAGTTAAGACATTGAAAATGATTTTTATTTACTCACAAGAGCTGTTTTATCAATATTCTTTCAAGTCCCATCACTATTAAGCTAGTTAAAGTCTGATTATCCTGCCTTTGGACTATTTACATGAACTCAGAGTTGGTTTATATCCAATGTTTGTTTCTTCAATTCATTCTAAACATCACTGACAGATTGACAATATTCAAGTACAGCTCTTGTTCTTCATTGTTATCATCATCATCAGCAGCAGCATTTTGTTTAAATCTTTCATTGTTTCTTCTGTATCTTCCAGTTGACCTTTAGAGACCTCTGTTTTGGCCTCAGCCCATTCATTTCCCAATTATATTTCACAGTATTTCTCATACTCTGCATACTCCAGACAAACCAAAGTGCTAATGCTTTTTACAGTAGCTCCCATATTTTTGTCCTTAGCACTCCAAGATGTTCTCTTGCTTATTTCCTTCCAACCTCTCATCATTCAAAGCCATCTCCTTCATATTTTCCTTGATTTTCCCAATCTGACACTTACGTTAGTTGTTGTGATTTAGATGTGGTGTCCCCCAAAAGCTCATGTGTGAGACAATGCAAGTTTTGAAGGAGAAATGATTGGGTCATAGCCTTAACCTAATCAAAGAATTAATCCCTGATAGGAGTAACTGAGTGGTGGCTGAAGGTGGGTGGGGTGTGGCTGGAGGAAGTGGTTCATTGGGGGCATGGCTTTGGGGTATATATTTTGTATCTGGAAAGTGGAGTTTCTCCCTGCTTTATGATCAATATTTGAGTTCTGCCACACTCTACTGCCATGATGTTCTGTCTCACCTCCAGCCCTGAGGAATGGAGCCAGCCTTCTATCTCTGAAACCATGATCCCCTGAATAAACCTTTGCTCCTCTACAGTTGTGCAGGCTGGGTCTTTTAGTCACAGTTGTGAAAAAGCTAAAGCATTAATAACACTAATATGAGGTTCTTGTCATCTATAAATGCATGCTATGATAATTTGTATTCTTGTTTTATTTCCCTTAATAGATTGTAACCTTCTTAGAATGGGGATTATTTGAAATTTATTTTTGTATTTCTTATCAGCATGATCACTGCCTTTGGTTTTCCCTTATTTAAGAGGGATGGATGCTGTTTACCTCAGGGTTTCTTTAGCACCAACCAATTACTTTTGCCTTTCCTTCCCAAAGTTTTTCTTCTTTAACTTTTTGTGACTTACTGTTTCTCATCTGTGCATATACGGATGATGAGTGTGGCTTAGCAGGGATAGGAGGAGTAAAAATAAAGAAAGGCCAGAAAGGAAGTACCCAATGCATCAGGCTATGTCAATCATCTCCAAGGAATAGATCTACAAGAAAATAATATAAGCACATTGATGGGTGAGAATAAGTCAATACCACCCTCCTTTTTTCAAGGGATGGATGGAAATTTGACCAATGAAAAGAAGGTGGGTAGGGAATCCAATTTTACTTTAATCTCTTATGTGCTGTTTCTGGTACATACTGAATCTTACTCCATCACATAAATGTTGCCCTTGAATAGCAGATTACACTGTAATTCACTTATTATCTATTTTAAACATAAGGAGTTGGATTGAATCCATCACAGAAACTCTCCTCTATTTGATGAGCACTGTCCTAGCCATGCACTTTCACAAACTGAAACTTTCCTGAAGTTTTTTAACGTTTCTTTTGTATAATCTCTTACTTTTTTCAGGACTCTAAAAGTTGTTGCTTTTTTGAACTTTTTCCTTCTTGGGAGATGGTTTGGGTCACATTCCTCCTCTTGGTCAGTCTCAATGTTTGGTGCTTCAGAGCAGTGACAAATGACTCCCTGTGTAATCATGCACATTCTAATTTTCATAGATCTATTTCAGTCAGGTTGCTCAGAAGGAATAATTCTTTCCTGTATTCATTTCTGAGAAAATGCTACCAATGAAAACACTGTAGATTCAGAGATTTACCTGCTCTTCAATAATTCGTATATGACCTGACCTACCACATGCTGCTTTAGCAGATTTACACCTTTTGTGGAAACTTGTGCACTGAAGCCCTTAGGAAAAGAGGGAGGGAAAGGGAGTAGAGAGAAGGAGGAGGAAGAGGAGAAGAAGGAAGTGGAGGAGGAGAGGGAGGAGGAGGAGACAAGAGAGAGAAACTGATTTTATTTATAGTTGACTCCTAAGTCAAGGAGAGAGGAAACAAGCACAAATGTTCATGACGTCAATGTCTGTGTGGAGGCTCGTCATGTTACTAAATTGATCAGGATTTCATTGGCATTTCTCTCAAAATATAACCTACTGATTGAATATACTTAAGAAAAATTCTAGAAAATAATTTCAATGTTAAATTTTTTTCTTAGTACTGGTAAGGTATGTGTGCTATTGATCTTATAATAGAAATAATGACTTCAACCAGGTTTTCTGAGAAAATTAATGACTGTCTGAGGTTAATGGCCTTCAGTCAATCTCCTAGGCAGCCATTAATCCCCAGGAAATGCCCTGGGCCTTGATCATTATTGCGTAAATAATACAAAAGTGGGTATAGTTCTCTTGTCAGATGGGAAACATACATTGTCCTTGCTCTCCTGGACCTCCTTTAAGACAGTAAGAATAACATATTAAGGGGAAAAAAAACCACAAGAACTTTGCTACCACTGCAAATAAACAGTCTTATTTAAACAAAAATTATTAAACAAAATATTAAACAAACTTGATCTCTGTATGTTTGAGTAAGAATTAATGTAAGGCAGCAAGCTCAGAATTCTTAGATGGTTGTAGTTAGAACTACAAGTGAAATAAAGTGGAGAGCCAAATACTGCATGAAAACATTGTGATTACTGACATATTAGATATTTCAAATTAAAATGAGGGTTAAGTAAACACATAATCAACTACTTTAATGGCTACAAACAAAAGATACTACTAAAACTTGCTTTTAAAATTAGGACCTTATAGTCTAATAAAAGTATCTTAAGTAACTACATTTTAAAAGATTTCAAATAAATATTATGATGAATAGGGATAGTTTTCTTATCTTAGAATATCAAAGGATTTTTATAGTCCTTTTCATGGGTTATTTTGCATTCTGGGATCTTCAAGAAGGCAAATAGTAAAATGAAAAACATATGCGGGAAATTAGTATAGTTGTTGCCCTTGACTGCCAAAGGGGCTTCTACTGAGGTGCAAAACCCTTAGATTTTCTTACTTTGAACAGAGATGTGCTTGCCTATCACCATCCCATGTCACAAGTTCAGTGCAGAGCTGTACGCTGAGTAGATTCTCAATAAATATTTGCAGAAGTAAATGCTTGTTTTTGCCCCCAGAGTTCTCTGCATATTTGGATAAATATTGCAAAAGTTTTCTCCTACAATTGCATTTATTTTTCATCCTATGTTTTTTTTTAACCTATGAAAACTTATTTTTTCCAATTTTTATTATTTGCTTTGATTTTTGAGTTTTAGTTGAAAGGTCTTCTGATATCCAGGTTTTAAAGGGAACAACGAATGTTTTATTCTACGAATGTAGAATTACGATTTTCCTATACTTCGTATTGTAGTGTTATATTTGGATTTCTGACCTGTTTAGGGTTTATTTTGGTGTTTGGTGTAAGGTGTGGGCTCCAGTTTTATCTTTCTCCAAGTGACTCTTTTCTTGTCACAGTATTATTGATTAAGTAGTTTATCTTGTCCGCACAGAAATGAGATGCTACCTCAATTACATTCTAAATTTCCCTGTAGTTGGATTTATGTTTAAACTTTCTATTGTGTGTTATTGGGGCAGTTGCTTTTACATATGCCATGTTTTGATAAATAGAACACCTAATCACTTTCCTCTTTTAAAGTGGCTAATCAATTAATTTACATATTTTTCTATACAGATTTTAGAGTTGACTTATCTGGCAACACACAAAAAATTCTCACTGGTGTATATTTTTGGGGAGTCAAATTATATTAGCCAGTAGAAGTTCTGATATCTTTTTTTTATTGTGTCATCTTACTGAAGAATAAAGTTTGTCTTTCCATTTTCTCAACTCTGCTTTTGTATTCAGGAGTGTTTGAAATGTTCCTTGTAAAGGTTTTGTATATTACTAGTTTGGTAATGTTATTTTATTTACTTTTATTTTCTTGCTGATGTTATAAATAATTTTATAATGACTAGGATTTTGTACAATTTTGTATCTTACCTGTTATGGTTTAGATGTGAAGCGTCCCCCAAAAGCTCACATGTAGACAATGCAAGAAGGTTTGGAGGAGAAATAACTGAGTTATAGTCTTAATGTAATCAGTGAATTAATCCCTGATGGAATTAACTGAGTGGTAACTAGAGGCAGGTGGGGTGTGGTTGGAGGAAGTGGTTCATTGAGGGCGTGGCTATGGGGTATATATTTTGTATCTGGCAGGTGGAGATCTCTTTCTGTTTTCTGATCACCATTTGAGCTGCTTCCCTCTGCCACACTCTTTTGATGTTCTGCCTCACTTGGAGCCCTGAGGATTGGAGCTGGCCCTTTATGGACCTCTGAAACTGTGAGCCCTCAAATAAACTTTTCTTTCTTAAAATTGTTCTGCTCAGATCTTTTAGTCACAGGAGCAAAAATGTTGACTAAAACACTACCAAATTATTTTATTTATGATAGTTTTATCATTGATTCAGATATTTCAAGTATTATACCATATATAGATAGAGATGATTTTCTTTTCCAATTCTATTTTTTCCTTCCTTTTTCTTTTGTGGTGCTGGAGATACAACCCAGGTGCTTTATTTCTGAGATGTATTCCCAAGTCTTTTCAATTCTTTTGAAAATTTTTTCTTATTTTACTGCATTAAAATAAGTTTAATTCTATGTTAAATAATAAAGGGAGGGTAGCAGACATCCTTGCCTTGTTCTGGAAATACTTTTTGTGTTTACCACAAAATAATATGCTGACTTTAGGGTGGCAGTAAACATATTTTATCAATTTAAAGAAAAATCCCTACTTTTCAGTTTTACAAAGTGCTTTATCAGAAATTGGCTTTGATTTTTTTTTTTTTTTTGGTACTAAGGATTGAACTCAGTACTTGAACTTGACCACTGAGCCACATCCCCAGCCCTATTTTGTGTTTTATGTAGAGACAGGGTCTCACTGAGTTGCTTAGTGCCTCGCCGTTGCTGAGGTTGGCTTTGAACTCATGATTCTTCTATCTCAGCCTCCCAAAGTGCTGGGATTACAGGCGTGCACCACAACGACCGGCCTGGCTTTGAATTTTGTTGAAGTATGTTTTAGTGCTTATGGCAAATCCCTCTTGGTCATGATATATTAATTTTTAACATGCTATTGGATTTTGTTTCCTAATATTTATGATTTTTGCCTCAATATTCTGAAAAGAAATTGGTCTGTTTTTTCCTGACTATGCCATTTTATTACATTTATGTATCAATGCTATATTTTCTTCATAATACAATTTTTAGAAATGTCTTTGTCTTTTATGCTTGGAACAATTTAAATAGCATCAAGTTATTTAATCTTTGAAGGTTTGGCTGAATACTCTCATGGAAACATCTACATGGGGTAATTTTTGAGGGCTAGTTATTTCTGCTATGAAAATTAATATAATTTTTGACTTTTTTTCTATTTTGAGGAATCTGTAGTGGTGTCTGTGGTAGGAAAATAATGGCTCCCACGTCCATACCATGATCGTTAGAAAGCTGTAAATATCTTAGATTACTTGGCAAAAGAGACTGCAGATAGGACTAAGGGTAAGGACTTTGAGATAAGGAGGTTATCCTGGACTGTATAATTACATGAGGGTAATTACATTGAAAGTGGTAACCTTTTCCTTCTTGGGCAGAGATGCCATGTGAGAGGGCCTTGACAGGCTCCCTCAGGGGATGGCTTTGAAGATGGAGGAACAGCCTATGAGCCAAGGAATATGAGTAGCCACTGGAGGCTGGCACAGGCCTCAGCTAACAGCCCAGAAGAACAGAGGGATAGTCACCAGGAAACAAAGTCTGCCAAAAACACAATGAGCAGAAACTCCAGAAAGGAAAGCATCCTCCAGTCTCCATGACTTTGGTTCAGTGAGACTTTTTTAGGATTTCTAATGTACAGAACTATCAAATAATATTTTTCTGTTGTTTTAGGACGCTGCGTTTGAGGTAACTTTTAATGGTAGCAATGGAAAACTAATATTTATCTGGACAGACAGCAATTTGATAGCTGTATTTTCCTAGGAAATTGTTTCAGGAGTTTGCAAATTCACTTTCATAGAATTACTCAATATGGACTTATGGTTTTCAAAGTTTTATTTCTTCAAGTGGCTATTTCCTCTTTGCCATTTATTATTTGTATATTAGTACTTTATTTTTCTTCAGTTAAGCTATCTAATGTTTTGTTTGTAGCTTTAGGTTGTCTGAAATAGCAGAGAAGGCAAAGGGCTACATCTTTTTAGATTTTTGCTACTAGTCTGGCTCTGTTATCTCAGTGATGCTTTTGAGAGGATGTAGGCCAGTTTTGTCTCTTGATAAATCTGCTTTAAAGAAATACCTTAAAATTATCTTTGCAGGACTGTTAAACTGGGCAAGGAAATGTCAATTCTGATGTTCTGATTTTTTTTTTTTGCACCCAATTAGTCTCATTCCAGTTCTATCCACATAGGGTATTATGGTCTGCAGTTAATCAAATACTATCCTATGACATAGGGTCACCAATTTTTCAGTTAGCAGTAGCTGTTTCCTTGATGGTCACTACCTGCCTACTACACTAATATCTTCTATTTTAAGTTTTGTTAATGTAGCCCAGTTTCTAGGTACTAGACTCTGTTTATAAAATATGTCATCTGTTAACAAAATGAACAATAAAATAACAATCACTTTAAAAAGGCAAAAATGCATTTGTTTTTCATGTAATAATCCAGGCATAAGAAGAACAGGGGTATGAATGACAGCTCTGTTGTTTTTCTTGCTCTGGGATAGTTCCTGGGAATTGTTTTGGTCTGTGGGGTTGCATGTACCTCGTGCCACTATTATGCTCCAGGCCTGGCAGTTGCATATATCACCTCTGTTCACATTCAGCAGGGCAGACCTAAGCACATCCTACCTTCCTGCATTCTCACCTGTAAGGGAGATGGGAAGATGTAGTATTTGTTCTCTGTGCCCATTTGTACAGATAAAACTCAGACATCATGTTATAATGGAAGAAGGGAATGAATGGTGAGGCTGGCTGTTGCTTTCTGCCACATCCTTTTTCTCATGACTCTTTTTTCATTTTCTTTCCTTTTAAAATAAGATTGCGTGGGGTGTAGCTCAGTGGTGGAGTGCTTGCCTGGCTTGTATAAGGCCTTGGGTTGGAATTCCAGCACCGGAGGAAAAAATTTTAAAAAGGATGTTTCTTTTGATTTAAGTGCTCCAAAATTTCAACCAAGTAAGAATTCAATTCATATTGAGAGAAGTTTAAGCTAGTGTATTATTTCTATAATTTTTAATTCCCCCCAAAGAAAATACCCCCTTCATTGAATATTTTATATATTATATTGATCATTGTTTTCAAAAGCACCCAATAAAAAAGAAAGGAAATATCATTAAAAATTTATGCATGTTGAAAAACATCATTAACATTGTGATGAGCATTTTTCATTTATATTTTTAGAAACATACCCATACATTTCTTTTAGTGAAGATTTTATCTAATGATCATATAATAATGCTGTTTTTATTGTGAAAACTTATAAAAAATACATTTTTTTTTCTGTTTTGCTCATTGTCTCCTCTTTGCAATCCTAACCCTATCTATCCATATGACTAATTTGGTGTTTATCTTGGATTATTTGAATTCATGGTCATATAATTATATTCATATATATTTACATACACACACATATTTTCTGGGTCTTACCTTTCTTAATAGCATACAGTAAAATCCTTTTAATCATTGATGATAGGTTAAAATTATTCTTTGTAATTTTTGTGTATTCTTTCACGGCACAGTTTTACCATAACTCAGGCAAAGTGTTACTCATTAATGAACAGTCATTTCACCCTTATTTTTTGCTCTGGTCCTAAAAAATCTTATTTAATTGTTAAAGATTTGTTTAATTGCATTAATTAATAAAGTACTTATTTTCATCCAATCAATTATAGTAATAAGGGTGCTGTTTTGAAGAGTGTGTGTCTTTTAAATTTTAATAGATATTGCCAGATTGCTTTCCCAAAAGCAACAATTTTTACTTCTTCTAGCAGTTCATGAATATGTGTTCTTTCCCATATCTCCATCAGCAGAATGTGTTATCTCTATTTTAATTTCTACCAGTGTCATATGTATAGTAACATCTCATTACTACTTTTAACTTTTCATTTTACAATCACTAATTATGTATATAATCATTGATATTTATAATCACTGAGTACAAAAAGTATTTCAGACTATTTAAAAATAGCATAAAACCATGACATTTTTAGTATTTCACTGATATATAGTATACTATAAATGTATTTGCAGAAGGCTATATCAGTTATTTGTAAACCAAGAAATTCTACGTATGCTGTGGTTTAGATCGAGAATGTCCTCCAGAGTTCGTGTGTGACAGGCTTGTTCCCTTGGTGCAACTGGGAGGTCATAGAACAGGTGGGGCCTAGTGGGGATCGTAGGTCATTGAGGTTGCACCTTGAAGGGAATTGTGGGACTTTAGTGTCTCTGCTCTCTCTCTTATTACATATATATTTATAAATATTTATTTATAGTACTGCAGATCAAACTCAGGTCTTTTCATGTATCAGGCGAATATTTTACCAGTGAGCAACATCTCCAGTCCTTTTGTTTTGCTTTCCAGCTACCATGAGGTGAGCACCTTTTTTCCGCCAGGTCTGCCATGAAATACTGCTTCCCTATGGGCCCCAAAGTAAGACAGGGCCAACCAACTACAGACTGAAAACTGTAAAACTGTGAGTCATTATAAACCTTTCTTCTTTTTAAGTTGATCATTTCAAGTATTTTGTTACAGTAATGGAAAGAAGACTAATACAGTATGTGTGTATGTGTGTGCATGTGTGTGTGTGGTATAATGTAATCATGTAATCATCTAACTTCTCTTTTTATTTTCAGAAGCAATTGCAAATTTAAATAGCCTAATTAACTGGCTGTTTTTTAAAAAAATATTTAAATGGGCAGATGACTAAATAGTTGGTAAACTTCTACTGCCAGGCAAGAATTTACTATATGTCTCATTACTTCAAAAGTACACATATATCTATTAACAATTCTTGGGTTATTTTTAACTTTAACTGTTTTGGTAGTTAAGTTAGAAAAAGGTTGATTACAAACTCTTCCATCAGTACAGGGGTGTATGCAGGAGTCTCTGGTTCTGTCCTATACATTTAAGTGGGTGAAGTGACCTAAAGATGAGAAGAAATAATTGTATCATAATTTAATTTAGAGTAATGATAGTCTCAGTATAAAAACTTCACCTTGAATTAGGTAAGACATTGAATCCACTGATTATGTTAACATAACTGTTAAGCATGAAAACCAGCATTTCTAAGTATAAAAGTCTTGGGTTAGTGCTTAGAGAGGAAGCAGGGCCACAGCAGGTATTTTTTTCAGGTAAGATTATAAATGTACATGTTATATATATTTTATTTAAAATCTAAAATCTTACAGAACTGCTTCTTTTATGTCATCATGTTATTTCCACAACAGTACAACTTGATTCATGTATACCAGTCCCAACTTTTAAAATCTATTCAAATGTCCCACTCTTATCCCACATAGGCACTAATTATGTATTTATTTATTTTTTTAGTTGTAGATGGATATGATATCTTTATTTTATTTATTTTATGTGGTAGTGAGGATTGAACCCAGTACCTCATGCATGCAAGGCAGGTGCTCTACCACTGAGCCATGATCCCAGCCCCACGTATTTATTTTGTATTGACAATCAGAAGCATTTTCGTTAGCATAAAAAGGGACATGAACATCTTAAATTACTCTTAGAAATCCAAAGTACATAATTACTGTAGCTGTAAACAATTGACACACAAATTATGGATGACTAATTCAAATGCATGTGTCTGATAATAGTAAATAATTTTCCCCCAAGTTCTCTTAAATCCTTAGGGGTCTGAAGGCTGCTGTATAAATTGCCTGAGGAGGGTAAGGTGAATTTTTTAAAATATAAAGATATACAAAATTGTAGCCACTGGTTTCTGTGTGATGGAGACAGGAACTGATATAATTTGGTTGTCCTTGTGGCATTTTAAACAAGCAAAAAAGCTAACCTGTCTATAAAGAAATTGTGTTTTATAAGTTTTATTATTAAATCCACCACTGCTTTGCTGACTAATAAAATGGAAAATGTGTGCTTTTATAGGTTTATAAAAAGGCAAACTATAGTTTCATGAAAAATATCTTGGACCGATTGAATACAGGTGGCTACTTGTTTAGACTTTGAAGATGTAAAAGCTTAGTATAGATGTCTGAAAAAGGTAATATGGCACAATAAAAAAAATCTTCCTTTCTTTGCTCATCCATCCTTTGGGTATTCCATGTCAAATAAACGCTACAACAATTTATAGTAAAAGTACACAGTGGAAGTGCCAACGTTAACACTCCTTAGGACTGGATACCTGCCAGATTTTTCACACCAATATTTAATGTGAACCAAAATGTCTTTTCCATTGGAAGTGTGAGAAGCAGCTCGCTTTCCTATATTTGGCAACGCGCTTATGTGAAGTATAAAGTCAAATGCCCGTGATGTTCTCTTTATTTCAACTATGATAAATTGTGTTCATTTGTTTAAGTGCATGTGGCAGCTTTAGTGTTCCAACTATAAATTTTGGTTAACTTCTATTGACATGCTGTATTAAACTTAAGAAAAACAAATTACACTTCACCGGTTTTAATTGACTAAATGTGTCAAAAACACAGTAAGTATAACATGAGAGGTCAGAGCCTTCGTCTACACTGTAATGGGTGTCATGGCAGAGATCCAACTTTTCTTGTACATTTCATTTTTCATGAAGTTTCAGGACAAGGCATACGTTTAACATTCACTTCCACTTCTCATTTGTACTTCAAAGTTTATCATAGGCTGTGTTACTACCAAGAACACTTTTCTCTTATGCTATTTAAAGTTCCCTTCGCATTGACGTGTGTGCCCAGAGAATACTGATGTTCTCCTGTAAACAAGGCCTTGGGAATGGATTTTGGCATTATGAGGAATGAAATGCTGATGTGTAAGCACACCCATAGATCACTGGAGCGCTCCATGGAAAAGACCTGGTTTACATATCTAGTCCTTTCTTCCATGACTGGACAGGCAGCCACGTGCTAAGGAGCTGGATTAAACTTGGCACACACACTTCCTTTGGGAACTTGTTAAAGTTACCAGTTTTAATTCTTGGGTTCTATGTCCAGTGGATTGCATACATCTTTATTCCTTCAGTTATTTATTACCTGACACTTGATGATTACATACTGTTCATTAAGCTCTTAGTCTTCTGCTGTCTCTCACTTCTTTATTCTTCCAGTATCATCTTCTGGTGTGGTATATTTGAATCTACTTTCTCAAAATTAGCTCCCTTTTCAAGAGGTGAAACATTAGTTTCCAGTGTGAATTTATGTCTGGAAAAACTCAAAAGTAGAGCAGGTGTTTGCAAAGTGTTATGTTTTGTATTGGAGAAAACAGGAATCATAAATCTTAAAAGTTTATTCCATTTTCATCACTATATCTAATTCCTTAGCACATCCTTTGCCAGCAAGAAACTAGAGTTGAGGAACTGTCAATATTTATTCTGCTCTGATGGACTGAAGGGAAGGGAAGACTAACAGAATCATCCTTATCCAACAAGCCCAGAGACTCTTCATGGAACCAAATCAGGGGGGTGGATTTTCCTTGAAGGAAGGGTGATACCATGTTACTCTCTCCCACACCCTAGGGCAGCTTTCACATCATGACGATAATGAAGCTGGCTCTAAATTATGGGTTGGAAAACTGTCTATAAAGGGCCAGATAAAAAACTTTTAGATCTTGAGGTCCAGATGGTCTCTGTCATGGTTACTCAACTCTGCCATCGACAACACAAGTCATCCACATTGTGTAAACGAATGAATGTGGCTGTGTTCCAATAAATTTATGGACAATGAAATTTGAATATCATATAAATTTCATGTGTCATGGAATAGTCTTCTTTTGATTTTTTTTCTCTCCTGAACCATTTAAAAATGTAAACACCATTCTTAGCTTGGGGGCGGTGTGAAAGCAGATGACAGGATGATTTGATCTGAGGGCTGTAGGTTGCTAAGCTCTGCTCTAAAACTAATATATTAGTTTCTAAAAGGTCCAAAAATTTAAAGTAGAGAAGTTTTATTTTAAAAATAATGTTATTCTTTCTTTTTTTCTCATGCACCCCACATATTATTGTAGTTTCTTTTCCTTTTTTCATGTTTCAGATCATAACTATATCTGCATTTGGTATCCAGTCTTATGAGAATAAGGTGCAGTAAACACCATTTCTGTCCTGCCTGTATCTGCTTGGCATGTGCACTCTCCTGCTTCCTGCATCAGACATGTGAGACTCTGCAGAGGGTTTTCTTTGTCCACTGGAGTGCTTTTAGCCTGTTGGGTAGTGCATGCTGGAGGTACTGTGGCATTAAGGTCCTTTAGAAGTGGCCCTTGGTCAATGACTGATAGAAATGGAGGGTAAATATCTCTGGATTGGGATATCTTTGGGCATATTCTACATTGTCCCTTCTCAGTGGGACTAGAACTCCAGTTACCCACAGCTGTAACCTACCCCTAAACACATGCTTTAATGACATTACTTTCTGTTTTGCTTCTTTGCTTCTCTACTGGCGCTTCCTGTGATCACCTCCCAAACTAACACTTGATCGCTAGATCTCGAAAGACTTTATATTCTTAAATGCAAAATAAGCCTTTTGTAAATAATAAAGGCTGCTGCATAAGTTGTAAATTTTAGATCCTGGATTTCTCTTTTTATGTTGAGCAGAGTTTGCCACCTTTCCTTTAAGTAAGGAGAATTTTTTCTTCCTGTCTTTTGTTTCTAGCTAAAAGTAAGGTTTCACAGCTCTTGGCAGTCTGCATGATGGCAACCAAGGAGCATTCCAAAAAGTGGCATGATATCTCCATCCAGGTCATACTACCTGGCTGGGCCCTACACAGCAGGACATGCAACACATGAAAATAGTTGCATGGGGGACATTCTGCTCTATCCTTTCTCTATGTCCATCCTGTAAACCTGTCAAAGGATTTATTTATTTTCTGCTTTTATTGGTGCATTGTAGTTGTCCATATAGTTGGGTTCATTTGGGTGTAATCATACATGCATGGAATTTAATTTTTTCCATTTTAATCCCCAGTGCCCACTTTTCCCTTTCCTCCTCCCTTCCCTTTTCTCCTTCTTCTAGTCTACTGGTCTAACTTCCACTCATTTATACATTTTAATTGGTGTTTTGTACATATATACATAAAGGTGGAATTCACTGTGGTGTATTTACACATGCTTTATGTATATCTTCAAGACAACTCACTTTTTGGTTTCCATTTTGAAGTATAGAATTTGAATAAAGTAAAATAATATGGTTTCTTCTTCTTCTTCTTCTTCTTCTTCTTCTTCTTCTTCTTCTTCTTCTTCTTCTTCTCCTCCTCCTCCTCCTCCTCCTCCTCCTCCTCCTCCTTCTTCCTCCTCTTCTTCTTCTATCACCAAAAAAATCTAGGGGCGCTTAACCACTGAGCCATATCTCCAGCCCTTTTTATATTTTATTTAGAGACAGGGTCTTTCTGTGTTGCTCAGAGCCTCACTAAATTGCTGAGGTTGGCTCTGAACTCACCATCCTCCTGCCTCAGCCTCCTGAGCCACTGGGATTACAGACGTGTGCCACTATGATCGGCTAATAATATGCCCTCTGACAACCAAATCTTTATTTCATTGTGCATCTAGTCTACTATAGATTTTCTTATGGTTTCTTGTACTCTGGCCTATGTATTCACTTTTTTCCCCCCAAATCACTTGTGTTTTATGGTCCAGAATAAAGTTATTCCAGAAAACACACACATACACACACACACACACACACACATGCACATTTTTGGAGCAGTCTTAGAAATCAGTTTTTTCTTGGTTACACTCTATCCCTACATCCTCCTTTCATTAACAGGAAGTGTGGGCATATTTTTCTCACATTTTTCCTATGGGCTCCTGTTTATGAAAAGTACAACCCCTTCACTGCTTGTAATGTAAGTAGAAATGGAATAGGGATGACTGGAAGTCTTTTTAGGGTAAAATTTTATATAAGATGGATAAAAGCAAAGGAGAAATACTATAATTCTTTTTTTTTAAATTTATTTTTAAAACAAAAGAATGCATTTCAAGTCATAGTACACATATGGAGCACAATTTTCCATTTCTCTGGTTGTAAACAAGATAGAGTCACACCATTCATGTCTTTACACATGTACCTAAGGTAGTGGTACCTTAGGTACCACCATCTCATTCCACCATTTTTGCTATCCCCGTTCTCCTCCTCTCCCCTGCCTCCCCTTTGCCCTATCCAAAGTTCCTCCATTTCTCCCATGCTCCGTACCACCACCCTCATTATGTATCAGCATCCACTAGTCATTTGGCCTTTGGTTTTTTGGGATTGGCTTACTTCACTTAGCATGATGTTCTCCAATTCCATCCATTTACCTGCAAATGGAATAATTTTACTCTCTTTTATTGCTGAGTAATATTCTATTGTGTATATATACCACAGTTTCTTTATCTATTCATCTATTGAAGGGCATCTAGGTTGGTTCCACAGTTTATCAATTGTGAATTGCGCTGCTGTAAACATTGAAGTGGCTGCATTACTGTAGTATGCTGTTTTTTTTTTTTTTTTGTAGTATGCTATTTTTAAGTCTTCTGGGTATAGGCCAAGGAGTGGGATAGCTGGATCAAATGGTGGTTGCAGTCCAAGTTTTCTAAGGAATCTTTATACTGCTTTCCAGATTGGTTACAACAATTTGCAGTCCTACCAGCAATGTATGAATGTGCCTTTTTCACCACATCCTCGCCGGCACTTATTGTTGCTTGTATTCTTGATACTGCCATTCTGACTGGAGTGAGGTGAATCTTTGGGCTTACTTTTTCTTCTATTAGGCATAGGACCTCTGGTCTAATCCCTAGGTCCTTATCCACTTTGAGTTGAATTTTGTGCATGGTGAGAAATAAGGGTTTAGTTTCATTTTGCTGCATATGGATTTCCAGTTTTCCCAGCACCATTTGTTGAAGAGGTTGTCTTTTCTCTAGTGCGCATGTTTGGCTCCAACAGTAGTATTGATTTGCATTTCTCTAATTGCTAGAGATGTCAAACATTTCTTCATATATTTGTTGATCAATTTTTGCTCAACAATATCTTCTTCTGAGAAGTTTCTATTTAGTTTCTTAGCCCATTTGTTCATTGAGTTGTTTGGTTTTTGGTGTTGTTTTTTTAAAATTTTATTTTATTTTATTTTTAAAAATTTATTCTACTTAGGTATACATGATAGCAGAATGCATTTTGATTCATTGTACACAGATGGAGCACAACTTTTCATTTCTCTGGTTGTATGTGATGTAGAATCACATCATATATGCCATCATACATGAAGCTAGGGCTATGGTGCCCATCTCATTCCACCATTTTTAGTGCTCAAATGCCCCTTCCCCCTTCCTCCCCTTTGACAAAAGTTCCTTCATTCTTCCTGTGTCCTCTTCCCTATTAGGGATCAGCATCCACTTATCAGAGAGAATATTCGGCATTTGTTTTTTTTGGATTGGTTTACTTTGCTTAACATGATATTCTCCAACTCCATCTACTGACCTGCAAATATCATAATATAATTTATTCTCTTTTACTGCTGAGTAATATTGCATTGTATATATACCACAGTTTCTTTATTCATTCATCTATTGAAGGGCATCTAGGTTGCTTCCACAATTTAGCTTTTGTGAATTGAGCTGCTATAAACATTGAAGTGGCTGTGTCACTATAATATGCTGCTTTTAAGTCCTTTGGGTATAGACTGAGGAGTGGCATAGCTGGGTCAAATGGAAGTTGTATTCCAAGTTTTCTGAAGAATCTCCATACTGCTTTCCAGATTGGTTGTACCAATTTGTAGTCCTACTAGCAAAGTATGAGTGTGCCTTTCCCCCTACATCCTCGCCAACACTTATTGTTATTTGTATTCTTGATAATTGCCATTCTGACTGGCATAAGATTAAATCTTAGAGTAGTTTTGATTTGCATTTCTCTAATTGCTATAGATGATGAACATTTTTTCATCTGTCTGTTGTTCAATTGTATATCTTCTTCTGAGAAGTGTTTGTTCAGCTCCTTAGCCCATTTATTGATTGGGTTGTTTGTTTTTGTGGTGTTAAGTTTTTTGAGTTCTTTATATATCCTGGAGATTAGTGCTCTATCAGATGTGCATGTGGCAAAAATTTGTTCCCAGAATGTAGGCTCTCTGCTCACTTCATTGATTGTTTATTTTGCTGAGAAGAAGCTTTTTAGTTTGAATCAATCCCAGTAATTGATTTTTTTTTTTGGTACTGGGCATTGAACTCAGGGGCACTCGACCACTGAGCCACATCCCCAGCCCTATTTTGTGTTTTATGTAGAGACAGGGTCTCACTGAGTTGCTTAGCACCTCGTCATTGCTAAGCATTGGGTTTCGCATAGATAGCTTTTACAAAGTTGAGGTATGTTCCTACTATCCTTAGTTTTTCTAGGGTTTTGAACATAAAAGGGTGCTGTATTTTGTCAAAAGCTTTCTCTGCATTGATTGATAAAATCATATGACTCTTATCTTTGAGTCTATTGATGTGATGTATTACGTTAATTGATTTCTGTATGTTGAACCAACCTTGCATTCCTGGAATTAACCTCACTTGATCATGGTGCACTATTTTTTAATATGTTTTTGTATGTGATTTGCCAAAATTTTATTGAGAATTTTTGCATTTATGTTCATCAGGGATATTGGTCTGAAATTTTCTTTCTTGGATGTGTATCTGTCTGGTTTTGGTATCAGGGTAATAATCGCCTCATAGAATGAGTTTGGAAGGATTCCCTCCTTTTCTATTTTGTAAAATAGTTTGAGGAGTATTGGTATTAATTCTTCTTTGTAGGTCTCATAGAACTCAGCTGAGGATCCATCTGGTCCTGGGCTTTTCTTGGTTGGTAGGTTTTTTTTTTTTTTAAGTATTTTTTTAGTTGTTGATGGATCTTTATTTTATTCATTTATTATTCATATGTGGTGCTGAGGATCGAACCCAGTGTCTCACGCATGCTAGGCAAGCGCTCTACCACTGAGCTACAGCCTCAGCCCAGTTGGTAGCTTTTGATGACATCTTCTATTTCCTTGCTTGAAATTGATATGTTTAAGTTGTGTATGTCCTGCTTCAGTTTGGGTAAGTCATATGGCTCTAGAAATTTGTCAGTGTCTTCAGGGTTTTCTATTTTACTAGAGTATAAACTTTCAAAATAGTTTCTAATTATCCTCTGTATTTCAGTAGTGTCTGTCATATTTCCTTTTTCATCATGATTGTTAGTAATTTGGGTTTTCTCTCTCTCTCTTTTTGTTAGTGTGGCTAAGGGTTTGTCAATTTTATTTATTTTTTCAAAGAACCAGCTTTTTGTTCTGTCAATTTTTTGAATTGTTTCTTTTGTTTCAATTTTGTTGATTTTAGCCCTGATCTTATTTATTTCCTGTCTTCTACTTCTTTTGGTGTTGGTTTGTTCCTCTTTTTCTAGGGGTTCTGAGATGTAGTGTCAAGTCATTTATTTGTTGACTTTTTCTTCTTTTAATGAATGAGATTAATGCAATGGTCTTTCCTCTTAGTACTGCCTTCATGGTGTCCCAAAGATTTTGATATGTTGTATCAGAGTTCTCATTTACCTCTAAGAATTTTTTTAATCTCTTCCCTGATGTCTTCTGTTACCCTTGCATCATTCATTAGAATATGAGTGAGTCTCCAGATGTTGGAGTAGCTTCTATTTTTTAATCTGTCATTAATTTCTAATTTTATTCCATTATGGTCAGATAGAATGGAAGGTAGTAACTCTATTTTTTGTATTTTATAAGACTAGTTTTGTGGCATAGCATATGATCTATTTTGGAGAAGGATCCATGTGCTGCTGAGAAAAAAGTGTATTTGCTTGTTGAAGGATTTAACATTCTATGGATGTCTGTTAAGTTTAGATTATTGATTGTTTTTTTGAGTTCTGTAGTTTCTTTGTTTAGTTTTTGTTCAGAAGATCTATCCAGTGGTGAGAGAAGTGTGTTCAAGTCACCCAGTACTATTGTGTTGTGGTCTATTTGATTCTTGAAGTTGAGATGGGTTTGTTTGACATATATAGATACCCCATTGTTTGGGGCATAGATATTTAAGATTGTTATGTCTTGTTGATGTATGATTCCCTTAAGCAGTATGCAATGACCTTCTTTATCTATTTTCACTAACTTTGGTTTGAAGTCCACTTCATCTGATATGAGGATGGAAACCCCTGCTTGTTTCACAGTTCATGTGAGTGATATATTTTTTCCCCATCCTTTTACTTTCCATCTGTGAATGTCTTTTTCTATGAAATGAGTCTCTTGAAAGCAGTATATTGTTGGGTATTTTTTAAAAAGTCCAATCTGCCAGTCTCTGTCTTTTAATTGATGAGTTTAGGCCATTGACATTCAGGGTTTTTATTGAGACATTGTTTGTATTCCCAGACATTTTGGTTTATTTTTAGTTTTCAACTTGACTAGGTTTCTCCTTTGACTGGCCTTTCCTTTAATGTAGTTCCTCCCTTTGCAGGTTTTCATTGTTGTTTTGCATTTCCTCCTCATGGAATATTTTGCCAAGAATAGCCTGTAGTTCAGGATTTCTTGCTGTAAATTCTGTTAATTTTTGTTTATCTGGAAGGTTTTTATTTTATCATCAAATCTAAAACTTAATTTTTCTGGATATTAGATTTTTGGTTGGCATCCATTTGTCTTTCAGTGCTTGGTATATGTTGTTTCAAGCTCTTCTAGCTTTCAGGATCTGGTTGAGAAGTCTACAGAGATCCTATTGGTTTCTCCCTATATGTAATCTGATTCCTTTCTCTTGTGGCTTTTAAGATTCTCTCCTTATTCTGTATACTAGGCATTTTCATTATAATGTGCCTTAGTGTAGATCTGTTGTGATTTTGTACATTTGGTGTCCTGTAAGCCTCTTGTATTTGATTATCCAATTCATTCTTCTTGTTTGGAAAATTTTCTGATATTATTTCATTGAATAGGTTGTCCATTCCATAGATTCCAAATTCTATGCCTTTATCCCAATAATTATTAAGTTTCGTCTTTTCATATTATCCCATAATTCTTGGATGTTCTGCTCATGATTTCTTACCATCTTCAGTGTGTGGTAAACTCTATTTTCAAGATTAAATATTTTGTCTTCATTGTCTGAGGTTCTGTCTTCCAAGTGATCTAATCTGTTAGTGATGCTTTCTATTGAGTTTTTAATTTGGTTTATTGTTTCTTTCATTTTGAAGATTTCTGTTTGTTTTTTTTTTTCTTTTCAGAATTTCTATCTCCTTATTGAAGTAATCTTTTGCTTCCTATATTTGCCTATGTAGCTCTTTATCAAAGTGATCTTTTGCTGCCTGTGTTTACTCTCTTATATCATTCTTTAATTCAAAGAACATTTTAATTATGTACATCCTGAACTCTTTCTCTGATATTTCCTCTGCTGTTCTGACTATGAATTCTAATAATGTAGTATCTTGGTTTGTTTGAGGCACTTTCTTCCCTTGTTTTTTCATGTTGTTTATGTGTCTTCCCTCCTAGCACTGCAAATCTGAGGTGTTACAGTCTTTATCCTATAGGCTTATAGATTCCCTACAGGATTCCAATACCTCTCCTTTAAGGGGGAGACCAATATTAACAGATCTCAATACAAATAATATATAGTTTTAAACCAAGTAGTTCCTAATAGGACATTTACGGCTTTGTTACAATATACAGAAATTATGAGTTCAATTAGTATCTACTATATATATAAACAATAGGTTTGCAAAAGGGTCTACAGTTTCTGCTGGTGTACTAAAGAGAACTGGGGGGTGGGGTGTAGGATGAGATGTTAGGGAGGTAGGAAGTGAGGATATAGTGTTATTAGATCCTAGAAGTCGTGAAAGAGGAATCCAAAAGAAGTTGGCTAGTAGTAGAAAAGAGAGAAAGAAATTTGGGGAAGACAAGTAAGAAAGAAGAAAATAGAGTACAAAAAACAAGGAAACATAAAAATTAAGAAAAATAAAACATGTAAAGATAGAAGATATGAGACTATATAGTACAACTGTAATATACTAATCAGATATCCCAGTCCACAGAAGGCTAATGCATAAAAATACTTGGTTTCACAAATGTTGGGGATGTGAGGGTGGGAAAAGAGCTTGAGAGAGAAAAGAAGAAAAAGAAAGGAAGAAAAGAAAAAAAAAAGGAATAATAGAGGGAAAAAATAAAAAGTCTCAAGGTAAATAAAAAGAATTGCTTTCCTTCTCTCCCAGTAGGTGGGGATGTCTGTTGTTTACTGATATCTCCCTGCTCAGGTCCAAGATGGTGAAGAAGGAGTCCCACAATGAAGGCTTCTGCTTTCAGAGATAGGGTGGTGGTATCGGGCCAAGTGTTTGGAGATGCAGCTCTGTGGTGTGTTGTGCGGAAGTATAAGTTTGTCTCCAGATCCTGTCCAGTGTCCCCAGGTGTAGGCAAACAGGGGAGTTCCATCCTGGCAGATGGAGGTCCATATGGGAGCAGCAGCCAGGAGTCCTGCCCCAGGAGATTAGGGTCCTGGCATGGGAACAACGGCTAGCGGTCCTGTGTGTGTAGGCGACCTGAGGTCCTGCATGGTATGTGGGCGCTAGAGCCAGGGATCCTGTGTGGGAGCAAGTCTTGCAGAGGTGATTGGCCAGGTTCCTGTGCTGGTGCACAGCTGGAGTCCTGCACTAGCTTGCGGCTGGGGTCCTGCACAAATGCTGGGGCTTGGTGACCTGCAGGGGCACATAAGTGGAATTCCTGCATGGAGGAAGCTGTCGGGAGTCCTCTAATAACTCGAAGGTAAACAATGTTTCCACTGCTTTAATCTCCAGTCCTGGAGAGAGTAGGAATGCAGTGTCCATCTAGGCTGTCATCTTGGATCCTCCCTCCACTATAATTCTTCTTCTAGCAACAAAAGGGGTGGTCACCATGATGGGAAGAAAACACCTGATAATGGTGGATACTGAGGTGATCAGAGGGAAGGCTCCGCATAGCTGATGCCAGTCTGACCAAAAAGAAAATTTATATATTATCCAAAAGTTTGCATTTTTCTTAGAAGAGCTTCTATGGCTTCAAATGGAATTAACAGATATTAAGGAATGAAGATTTGAGTAGATAATTATCACCACATTGGCACCCAATCCCCATGAGATGTTTACTCAACATTTATTTGGACTGAGCACATAGTACGTGGGTAGTTTGGCCTGGAGAGTAATGTGAAAGGCCAAGGTAAGAACCAAGAAGACCTGAGATGGTTCAGAAATTGAAATATAGGTGATATTTACCCACTTTAAAATGAAATAGATGCATTCACATAGTTTCATAACTTGACTTTGAACTTACACTGAATTAATAAGGCCAGTTTTATCCAGCAGTTGATCTAGATAATTCAGGAAGGAAAAGCCCAGTTAAAAATAGTCCAACATTGGTGAAAGGTATTAATGATATCCTCTCATTTAACATTATCATAGATAATGAATTTGGATAGATTAATGGATTTTTCTAATTCATTTTGTATGTAGACCCTGTGCAGGAGGCTAAAGGCAACACAAGTAGGATGCGGTGTCTGGCTTAAGCAACCTATTGTCTAGTGACTTCATGAGTAGCATCAAAATCTATATAGGAAAGCCCATCACCTGCTTTATGTTGATGGTTTCTGGCCTTCCAATGTAATATGGAAAACCAATGGTGTGATCTTGGCTTTGCCTGGGTCACAGGTTTATACTGACTTATCTATTCATTCACTTATTCACTCACCACTCACTCATTCACTCAATATTTTTTGGTCACATACCTTGTGCTAGATACTGTGTTAAGTATTTCAGATGCCCTCATGGAGCTTACTATCTTATCTTAAAGACAACACAACACAGATTTAGGAATACATTAAAAATCCAAGAAATCCAGGATTTGTTAGACTTGAATGATGAGTCTCAAAACAAACTGTATATGGAAGTTAAATCATGGCAGGTGACAGTCTTTGAGGACTGCCTGCTGACAGCATATCGCAGAAGTTGTATGAAGACAGGACATCTTCTATATATCAAAATTCAGCCCAGTGAGTTTCCAGATTTTCTTCTGGTCATTTGAATAATTCCTCAGATAAAGCCTTTTACATTATTGAAGGATTTCCGCCACCACACGATTGCTGCCTATCTCACTTCGTCATTTCTTGGGATTCTCAGCTGCACCTCATCGTACATCATCGCCTTCGAGCCTGCTCTGGTCACTCCATCTCACACTTCATCACTTCTTGTATTCTTTGTGAGCTTTCAGTTCTGTTACAGAATCTGTCACTGCTGTCTACCCATTCATTATTTCCAAGTCAAATATAAGTTAATCAAACTATTGATATCTAGGATAGTTCTTTTTAGTTTCATCAAAACAGGGATTGCTCAGTTGTTCATTATCAGAAAGGAGTAATTTCTATGATAAAATGTGGTCCAGAAAGTTTTATACAGTATTATATAGTTGCTAGACATTATTCCGCTCTATATTGATTCTACAAACCTGAGCAGACAACTTATTACTAGGCCCCTTTCTTATGTTAAACTAAAGAAGTAACAATACCTTCTGAGTGCTCTGTTGAGATGTCAGTGTTATGTGTTGGTTCATGTAGTTCTTGGTGGTGTTAGCTTCAGTGGGATATTACTTTGAATACATTTCAAAGTGGTGAATGGCATTTTTTCTCACTTACTTTACCCTAAACAATGAAGCCTTTTCTGATTGACCAATCCAGCCTGAATGTTTGTGACAACCAGGATTATCTGAAAGAAATTTTATATATTAAATTAAAAGGATGATTGTTATATGGATTACTGTTATTTAAGTAGAATTTTATGAGTGAATTATTTCTTCAAGTTTTCTAATGCAAATTTGTGACAATGTAGGCCTCTGTATATAGAAGTGGTCATAGCAAATGTAATATTTTTATTCATGATCATTTAAATTCTCATCTACTACTGTATGTAATTTTCCATTCTTTGGTGATATGATCTCAAATTGCCCAAGTAGATTTGCCATTATTCCCTGCCCACTACAATCAAAGGTTGTACATTTTAAAGTTCAACAGCTATAAAAGGTTACTGCAATCTTTTTTGTCTGGCAGAGTTTCAATGTGGCTTTACAGGGAATATGGGAGACAGTGATTTCAAGATACAAAGTGAAAGAATCTTCTGGTTATCTCATTTTAACAATTCTATAAAGCTGTATTCATAGACATGTGGTAAATTTTGTTGATGTGTCTAACTTATTTAATTAGTGTTGACTCAAATTAAATTTATACTATTAAAGAGGGGGAAAATGCTTATCCAAGATACTTTTATCATTATTTGGGATAGTATTTATTACTTAGAACATTATTTCAGCTTAAAAAATCAAGCTGCTGCAAATTTAGGATTGCCAAGGCCTCCAGAGAGCCTTCATTAACAGATAGGTGTGTGTGGTTAATCTTTAATTTTGCTTTATGTTGCTCTTTGGTCTGTGGAATTTAAGACTGTTTATTCAGATGATGATGAGAAAATCTATCCTTTGCAGTACTCCATAAAATGTACAGAGAAAATGGTTTTTTTCAAGCAAAACAATGCATTTCATTTACTTTAATAACTGCCTAAAATTGTAACTTGTTTGTACTATGATGTCCTTTGGCATTTCATCTTATGGTTTGTAACTTAAGATATTGTGGCCAAAATACAAATGGACTGATGAGTTTTGACTGACTTCAGAAACTGATCTTTTCAATTTAATTTTAGAAATCTGAGAAAATTAATATTAACATTTATAGAATAATAAGATATGATGCTATATTATCAACTATATACATAAATATTCTTCAATTTATCTTCTGAGACTCAGCACTGTATGGATTTTTCAAGAGATAGGTAGTGTAGGTAGTGTGGCATTGACATTTATAAGTCAGAGGGTGCATCTAAATGCAAAAATACTTAATAAAATATTAGAAAATCATGTTCAACAAAATATTAAGAAGATTGTACACCATGAACAAGTTGATTTTATTCCAGAGATATAAGAATGGTTAACATATGCCAATCAATAAATGTGGTTCATCACATAAATAGAATTAAGGAGAAAACTCTTAGTCAACTCAGTAGATAGAGAGGGCCATTGAAAAGATTCAGCACTCATTCATTATAAAAACACTGAAGAAATTAGGGGTAAAGGAACCTGCCTCAACATCATAAAGTCTATGTATGAAAAATCCAAAGCCAACCTTAGTAAATGGGAAAAAACTGAAAAAATTTCCTTTAAAATCTGGGAAAAGACAAGGATATGTATTCTTACCACTTTTATTTCATATATTGCTAGAAATTATAGCCAGGGAAATTAGGCAAAAGAAGGAAATAAAATGGATAACATGGAAAAGGAAGAAATGGAAGAAATGAAATCATCACTGTTTACAGATGATATGGTTCTTTACCTAGAAGGTCCAAAAACTCTACCAAAAGACTGCTGGAGCAAACAAACAAATTTGGCAAAGTAGCAGGTTACAAAATCAACAAACATTAATAGCTTTCCTATATAACAATGATGAACCTGCTGAGAAAGAAATCAGAAAGACAATTCCACTCACAATAGCCTCAAAAGCTAAATATGTAAGAATGAATCTAACCAAGGAGATGCAAGATCTCTACAATGAAAACTATAGAACATTGAAGAAAGAAATTGAAGACCTCAGAAGATGCAAAGACTGACCATGTTCGCAGATAGGCAGAATTAATATTGTGAAAATGGCCATATTACCAAAAGCAATATACAGATTCAGTGTAATCCCTATCAACATACCAATTACATTCTTCACAGAACCAGAAAAAATAGTCCTACAATTCATTTGAAAGAATGAAAGACCCAGAATAGCAAGCAATTCTAAGCCAAAAAAAGCAATACCGGAGGCATCAACATTACTGACTTCAAATTATACTACAGAGCTATAGTTACAAAAACTGCATGGTATTAGCATAAAAACAGACACAGTGACCAGTGATACAGAATAGAAGACACAGAGACAAACTGACCTAGATACAGTCATCTGATCCTTGACAAAGGTTCTAAAAACATACATTTGAGAAAATGCAGTCTTTTAAACAAATTGTGCTGGGAAAACTGGTTATCCATATATAGAAGTATTAAACTAGACCCTTATATCACACTCTGCACAAAAATAAACTCAAAATGGATGAAATACCTAGGAGTTAGACCAGAAATTATGCAAATTATAGAAGAATATATAGGGTCAGAACTTCAGTATATAGGCATAGACATGACTTTCTCAATAGGACCCCTGAAGCTTAGAAAATAATTGCAAGGGTTAATGAATGGGGATGGCATCAAATTAAAAAAAAACTTCTGCACAGCAAAGGAAACAATTAGGAATGTGAAAAGAGAAGCTGCAGAATGGAAGAAAATCTTTACTAGCTACTCTTCTGACAGATGACCTATATCTAGAATAAATAAAAAGCTCAAAAAACTTTACATCAAAAACCTACCCAATGAATACAAATTAATTAAATGAATTAAACAGATTAATTCTCAAAAGAAGAAATACACATGGCCAACAAATATATGAAGAAAATGTTCAATATCATTAGCAATGAGGGAAATGCAAATCAAAACTATACTATACTGAGATCTCATCTCACACCTATCAGAATGTCAATCATCAAGATTACAAATAACAAAGAGGATGAGAAGAACAAAAACACTTTTGCACTGTTGTGGGACTGTAAATTTGTGCAACCACTATGGAAATCAGTAGAAAGTTTCCTCAGAAGACTAGGAATGGAATCACCATATGACTCAGATCTATCACTCCTTGGTATTTACCCTAAAGAATTAAAGTCATCATACTACAGAGATGATACATGCCTACCCAATGTTTACAGCAGCACAATTCATGATAGCCAAACTATGGAACCAGGCAAGGTGTCCATTGATGAATGAATGGATAAAGAAAATGTGGTATATATACACAATGGAGTTTTATTTAGCCATAAAGAATGAATAAAATGAAATTATGTCATTTGCAGGAAAATGGATGGAACTAGAGACCATCATGTTAAGCAAAATAAGTCAAACTCAGAAGGTCAAGGAGTATATGTTTTCTCTCATTTGCAGAAGCTAGAGAGGAAAAAGAAAAAGAAAGGTGGGGGTGGACTTCATAGAAATCCAAGGGAGATCAGTTGAGGAAAGGGACCAAGGAGCAGGAGGTGAGGAGGGAAGGGGAGGTGCTGGGGAGTGATATTGGCCAAACTGTATCGATATATTTTGTGCATGTACAAATAGGTGACAACAAATCCCATCATTATGAACAACTATATGCACTGATAAAAAAGTGGAAAAAATAAGTGATTGATGGGGCAAACTATATGCAGACAGAAAACTGAACTTATGGTTGGTTTCAGGTAGCAAAATTTTAAAAGGCTCACACCAATTAACAAAAGCATTGTGCCTGTCAAAAGGGGGCCAAAAGTATCATCTATACTGTGTTTATTCCAGAAACCCTTCTTGAATCTCTTCAGTGTGATTAGCATAGGCAGTGGAAATAAAAATACAAATAAGACACTGTCTCTGCTCAAGGATGGAGCAACATGGAAATAATAAAAGTGGAAGGAGTAAAAAATATAGTTAACCAAAATTTATTGAATACTTAAAGCATGTCCACTATTTAGACATATGGTTATCCCCAGCACAATGATTCTTTAAAGTATCATGGGCTCTGATTTACCAATAAACCATCTCAGAAGGTTTGGTAACTTGTCCAAGTTGTCAGAGAGCAAATGGAGAATTTAGATTTGAACTTTGTGCTGATCCCAAGTCTGAACTTACCATTTTGAAAATACCTAGGTCAGATCATATATATCATTTTAGGTAATACTAAGTAGTTTTCATTCGTTCATTTATTTTTAATTTAAAATATTGATGTATTTTTATCGTGTATGACATGTTTTAAAGCATATATGAATTATGGAATGCTTAAATTTATCAACTAACAAATATGTTACCTCACATAGTTATCATTTTTGTAGTGAAAGCACATAACATTTACTCTTTACATTTTTCAAGAATACAATATATCTTGATTATAGTCACTTTGTCATACAGTAGATCTGTTGGAATTTAGTCCTCCTCTCTAATCATAATTATGTATTTTTTGATCAGCATTTCCCCATCTTCCCACCCCGTATCTACTGCAGCCTCTGGTAACCATGTTTCTGCTTTCTACTTCTATGATAGGAACTGTTAAAGTTTCTTTGTATGAGTGAGATCATGCAGTATTTATCTTTTCTGTTCTTGGCTTATTTCACTTAACATGTCCCTGTATTCAACTATGTAGTCATAAATGACAGGATTTATTTCTTTTTTATGGTTGAATAATATTACATTTGTGTACATATACCACATCTCTTATCCATTCATCCATTGATGGGCACTTTAGGTTGATTCTCTACCTTTGCTATTGTGTTGCAACAAACATGGGAGTACAGGTATCTCTATGAGATGCTGATTTCATTTCCTTTAGACATATCCCCAGTAGGAGAATTCCTAGATCATATGATAGTTCTATTTTTATTTTTATTTTTTGAGAAGCCACTATGTTGTTTTCCACAATGGCTGCACTAACAGTGCATAAGTGTCCCCACCAACAGTGTATAAGGGTTCTTTTTTCTTGACCTCCTCACTAGTGTTGATTTTTAACTTTTCTGTCTTTTTGATAACAACCATTCTCACTAGGGTGAAAGGATATATCATTGTAGTATGGATTTTCTTTTACCTGATGATTAGTGATGATGAGCATTTTTTCATTTACTTGTTGCATGCCAAGTAGTTTAGATTTTATTCTGAAGTCTATTAAAAGTCACTGATTTTCAATGACAAATAGCAAGCCAGAATTTGGGTTTTACAGAGAAACTTCTAACACTAAAACGGAGAATGAGATCAAAGTGGCTAAGACTGGAGGCAGGAAGTTATTGTAAAAGTTCAGGTGGGAGAGAGGAAGTTCTGGTATAAGAGATGGCAGTGGGGAAAGGAAAGGAAGCAAATGGATTTGATATATTAAACAAGGGGTGGGTGCATGAGTGGTCAAGAATGACATACAAGATTCTTATTTGAGGAGGCAGTTAGGAAATTTTATCAGTGCTATTTTACAAATAAGAAATACAGATAAATTAGTACTTAAAAATTTTATTGAAAGATTGTACAGTTCATTATAAAAACTAGATCAATACAAGAAGGCAAAAAATGAAAGTTAAATGTGTCCAAATCTTAGAATTCAGAAATATTCATTATTAGCTTTTGGTATACTCAATTCCAGACAGTTTTCTATAGAAAAACATATAGAAAGATAAATTGTAATATTTAATTAACTTCAGATGAATATTTCTCTACTAGAAGACATGTTAAAAGCTCATTCTAAAGTTAAGATAAAAGGTTGTAGAATGAGTCATGAGTGATTCTGACTTTATAATTACATGTTACATCTCTAAGCAGTATCTTATAGGTTCTGATTCAATTTTTAACTTGTTGAATTTGAGGTGCTCATAGGACATGCATATTGAATTACTCTGTAGTCAGGAGCATTTGTGATGTTGGATCTACAGTGAGATCAGGGGGACAGACAATGATGCATCAGATGTTATTGTATAAAAGAAGTTGAAACCCTGAAGAGGCAACACTGGGTTGGTATGTAGAATTGAGGAAGCCTGAGGATAGAGCCTTCTTTTTTTAAAAAATATTTATTTATTTTAATTTATTTATTCTATTTAGGTTTACATGATAGTAGAGTGCCTTTTGATTCATTGTACACAGATGGAGCACAACTTTTCATTTCTCTGGTTGTATGTGATGTAGAATCACAACATACACGTGGTTATACATAAAGCTAGGGCAATGATGCCATCATATTCCACCATCTTTACTGTCCCCTTGCCTCCTCCCCCCTCCCACCCCTGTGACCAAAGTTCCTCCATTCTCCCTGTGTCTTCCCCCACATTATGGATCAGCATCCACTTATCAAAGAGAACATTCGGCATTTGGTTTTCTGAGATTGGCTTACTTAGCATCATATTCTCCAACTCCATCCATTTACCAGCAAATGCCATAATTTTATTCTCTTTTATTGCTGAGCAATATTCCATTGTGTATATATACCATTTATACACCATTTATACAACATTTATATATACCATGGTTTCTTTATCCATTCATCTATCGAAGGGCATCTAGGTTGGTTCCACAGTTTAGTTATTGTGAATTGAGCTGTTGTAAACATTGAAGTGGCTGCATCACTGTAGTATGCTGTTTTTAAGTCTTCTGGGTATAGACCAAGGAGTGGGATAGCTAGGTCAAATGGTGTTCCATTCCAAGTTTTCTAAGGAATCTCCATACTGCTTTCCAGATTGTTTGTACCAATTTTCGTGATAATTGCCATTCTGGCTGGTGTGAGATGAAATCTTAGGGTAGTTTTGATTTGCATTTCCCTAATTGCTAGAGATGTTGAACATTTTTTCATATGTCTGTTGATTGATTGTATATCTTCTTTGAAGTTTCTGTTCAGCTCCTTGGCCCATTTATTGATTGGGTTGTTTGGTTTTTTGGTGTTAAGTTTTTTTGAGTTCTTTATATATCCTGGAGATTAGTGCTCTATCAGATGTGTGTGTGGCAAAAATTTGTTCCCAGAATAGAGCCTTCTTATTTAGGAGATAATCTCCCCAAAGCTTTTTTCTTTTAATGGAAGAAAATCAAAGAGAGACAGTGTTATAATAGCCAGGGGTAGGAGATAACTTGAAAAAGTTTTATTTAGAGTCAAATGTCACAGAACAACCAAGAAAGATAAGGTTGGATGCTGTTTGGCTGTAGCCTTTTGGGAACAGAAATAACAGCAATTTGATCTCATTGTGAACAGTTTTTGTGGAGTGGCAGAGAGGGAAACAAATTTCAGCAAGTGAAGAAGTAAGTGGGAGGCAGTGCCAACTCTTAAGAATTTGAATGTGAAGGTCAGAAGAGGCTGGAGAGTTTGCTCAAGAGAGGTACTGGGTTGTGGAGGGGCTTCCTTTTTTACATGGCAGAGGCTTAAATATATTATATGCAAAAGGTAAAACACTAAACAATGGAAAAGACTGAAAGAGGAGAAAGCAGGGACCCTGAGTAGGTGGGAGGTGTGGGTTGCAGGACATCTCATTCATGTGACAGAGTTGCATAGACATTATCTATATTTACAAAGGAAAATAGGAATTTAAGAAAATTCCACCTAAATTACATATTTTCTATGTTAATAAGATGGTAAGATAATTTTTCTGTAAATGATAAAGATGAAGTCTGAAAACTGAGTTAAAGGAATCATAATAGTAAATAGCAAATAACAAAGCTGTTTGTTGTAAAGGAAAAAGGAGCTGGTTAATTAGGCTAGGACTGCTGATTGGCCCAAAGACTTGACCAAAGTTGAAACTGTATTTCTTCTTGGTGCCAGATTTGTAATTAATTGGTTATGAAATGCATCCTTCCTTAATTGTAGCATTTGGGGCAATGTTTTGTTGTTATTCACGTTTAACCTATAGCTGGGAAACCAGATATACGCAGATTCATCCATTTTTCTAAGTTCTGACAAGTATTTTTTATTTCCTGAAAATATAACCGTTAAAATATTGCTCATGAACCTTGCCTAACAAATGCCAATTCCGTTGGTTATGAATACAATTCTGATGAAGAAAGAATGATTTCAAGGGGAGTGGAATATCTCTGTACATTGCATGGATCCTGTTAGAGACCAAAGATGCTTTCAGACATCTAGATGTTTCTTGAGAACTCTTGTGAAAACATTATACTCATTGATTCAAAGGCCATATCTACCTAACAAAAGTGGAAGGTTGATGAACTTCTAATTCATTTTTATCATTGTGTTCTTTAATCTTAATTGACTCTGTTTCAGTCAATATCATTGGATAATTAATTACTCAAACAGCTCAAGTATTGTTTGAGAAAATCAACCAGTCTGAGGGAGTCATTTGTCTTACCCAATATGGAGAAATAATTTTCATTAAAAATGGCGAAGATGTAATTTTTTTTTTTTTTGGTACTGGGGATTGAACTCAGGAACTCTCAACCACTGAGCCACATCCCCAGCCCTATTTTGTGTTTTATGTAGAGACAGGGTCTCACTGAGTTGCTCAGTGCCTTGCTGTTGCTGAGGCTGGCTTTGAACTCGCAATTCTCCTGTCTCAGCCTCCCAAAGTGCTGGGATTACAGGCATGCGCTACCGCGCCAGGCATGATGAAGTAATTTTAATAACATGAATATTTGTGTACTAGGAACTGAAATAGCTAGTTCTTTGGGGTGTACAAGAAAATGCCAGAACATGTTAGACTATTTGTTTGGAACTTGTGCCAGAGTCAACAAGTTTCTGTGTTCTATTTTTATCACCATCTTTCTTATGTTTGATAAAGTCTTTCTTTTTTATAATGTCTACTAAGAAATCATTATCAATCTCTCCATCTACCATCTATCTATGTATGTATTTATACAACATCTTTCTCCCTATATAACTTCCAAAGAAGTTTAAAGTATCTGGTCTGTGAAAGCAGAAGAGGGAGGGAAGAGGGTGACGTAGAGGGTGGGGGAAGACAGGAAAAAGGGGGAGGGGATATAATAAAAGCTTGATATATGTATGAATGGAAATGCCACAATGAAACTTATTAATTTGTATAATTAATAGTGTTAATTATAATCACCATACTAATAAAATATCTGGTCCCTATAGATCTCTCATAAATAATCATAAAATTCCACTCAACACATTAGGAGAACATGAGGATGTTCAGTATGAACTTTGTGTCTGCATTCCATGGCCTCACCAAGAGACACATCCTAGGCAGCTTAAATTCTTGTTTTGAACACAGATTTAAAGATCCTAATGAGGTCAGAGGCCTAATGTATTCCTCTTCTTTACTAATATAAGATTTCTAGCTCAGGCTTAGTGATGATACAATGTTGTGACAAACTAAGACAATTTCTTTGAAATCTGGGTCATAACACCGTCAGTTTTTTGAAAATTTCATCAAATGCAGTTTAAATGACTTTAAATTTAGAAGCAGCACAAAATAGGAAGTCTCATGGAAAGGAAATATAAACTTAGAGAACTTTAGCCATTTTCACCATTGATTTAAAAATCAACATTAACATGGTGGAGTATATTTTTATAAAATGCCACAAAGTAAAATAATTATATGCCAATGTTTTTTATTTTTAAAGCAATTGAATTTTTCCTTTTTCTCAGTTAAAGACTTTTCAAGAAAGATTAAAATATGTAAACAATTCTAAACAGATGTTTCTGTAATTCTTTTGAAAGATTAGTCAGGAACAATTTTTTCATTCTTGATTCAGGAATAATTTCAAATTACCTCTGTATGTGTAGAGGATTACATTTGTTCTTGATTCCTTGTCTTGTTAGGATTTTTCCAAGTTCCTCTTGAATCCAAAGGAACATAAAAGGAGATTGGAGGCATATAACCTGTTATTTTCCACTACTAAGTTAGATAATTTTCTTTCCTCTTGTAAGATTTGATTTGCACTCATTTTCTAACGTGCTAGGAAAGCTGGATTCATCTCAGAGCTCTGGTTGCCTGAGTGAATTATTTTAAGGTCAGAGTCTTCTATATCTTCTCTTGAATTTATGTTTGAATCAAAACCAAGCTTTTAACTCATATTAGATATTACCGATCAGAAGTTGCTAACAATTCTCCTTCTTTATGTATTCAATATATCTACTGATGAAACTTTTTCTTGTGCTCTCTTCTTTTGTAGTGCATGATTGTACCATTTTCGAGACCTCCTTCCCTCCAATAGTGTTTTTTTCTACTTTCCTTCCAATTTGAATGCAAACTTTTCTAAATATATGTAGGCCACTGATCATCAATCAAATACAGTGTCTGGGTGTAGAGTCCCTTAAGCAAGCTGCTGAGACCAGAGGCTTATCATCTTTGACTGTTTCAATGTCAGGTGGTAAGTTAGAGAAACATAAGGGAGGCTAGTTTTTCAAGTTGTTGGGGCAGGAAGTGAATGAAGTCAAGGTATTTCATTCTCATCACAGCCCTGTGATTAAAGTTACCCTTGTTTTCCTTATATCACAGGAGAGGAGATTTCCTGGATTACATAGTTGGGAACAAGCAGAGAAGGGCTATTTTTATTTTTATTTATGTTTGGCACTGGGAATTAAACCTTTTTCATGCTAGGTGTGTGTTTTATGACTGAGCTACACACCCAGCCCCCATAACAGGGATTTGAACTCAGGTCTGTGTCATTTTGAGGCCATCTTGTATTCTTAACTCTCATACTACATCAACCCGACCAACTATTTAGAAATACCTCCAATAAGTCACCAAATGAACTTTGCTATGGAACATTCCAAAGCTCAGCATTTATATGAATGTTGGGTTAGTAGCCTTGTCTTGCACATTACTGTACAACAATGCCTCAAACAACTCCATTGTGTCCTGAGAGAAAAGTAGTTCTCTTCATGTGGGATATGCCCTGGGAAACAAATCCATATGAAAGAGACAAACAAACTGGCATGGTGGTATACTCCTGTAATCCCAGTTGCCTGGGAGGCTGAGGCCGGAGGATTGCAAGTTCAAAGCCTGCTTCAGCCTCTTAGCAAGACCATCTCCAAAAAAAAAGGCTGGGGATGTGGCTCAGTTGTTAAGCACCCCTGTTTTTTTTTAAGAAAAGACAAGATTGATTTAATTTATAAAATGGAATTTAAAATTATTTTTGTAAAAAGGAATATATGTTTAGAGAATTATAAGTATTGATCATTTGTAAATCGTATGTAGATTTACTTCAGAGGTCCATTAATAAATTTGAAGTTTCTAAAATCAGAATAAAGAACCAATGTTCTTAATGGACTTTCCTTTATACCTCTATAGCCCATCAACTCGGAAGGCTGAGGCAGGAGGATCACAAGTTCCAGGCCAGCCTGAGCAACTTAACAAGACCCTATCTCATCAAAACAAAACAAAACAAACAAACAAAAAAACAAAATAGGGGACTGTAGCTCAATGGTAGAGTATTCCTGGGTTCAATCCCTGATACCAAAAAAAAAAGACAGGTGAAGTTAATATCAATAATATATGAATGTAGATTAATACTTGTTACATAATATATATATTAATATTTTATGTAACAATATATCCAAAACATAATTATTTCAACCTGTAGGCTATATAAAATTATTAATGAGAAATTTTACTTTCTTTTTTCATACAGTCTTCAGAATCCAGTGTTCATTCTGCTATTAGAGTATACCTCATTTTGGACTAACCCCTTTCAGTAGTTAATGCTGTGAGTGGCTACTGGCCTGGATGGCACAATTCTAGACCTACTGTTGAGGATTTAAGAGACACTTTCGCCCATTGGCAAAAGATGTGCAAACCTTTTTTTAAGGTGAATGGCTCTGCAGATGACTGAGTTCACCTGTTGTATGTCAGTTACTTTTTTTAAATTTCAGTTTCAGAATATAATATGTTCTCACTTAAAAGAAAAAACTTCATCTGAGTTTAGGGTCTTTCTACGTACACATTTCTGGTGGACAAAGTATGATATAAAGAAGTTGTTACT